>CAUYSK010084310.1:0-57251 GCA_963575035.1 Avahi laniger
TTCTCATCATTCGCTTCCTGATTTAAACGTTGCCTTCACTAAAACTGCATTCCTTTTCCACATTAAATCAAGTGGACTCTCTTTACAATTCTTTTTTTATTATTATTTCAGCATATTATGGCGGTACAGATGTTTAGGTTATGTATGTTGCCCTTGCCCCCCGTCCCCAAGTCCGAGTTTCAAATATGTCCATCCTTCGGCTGGTGTGCATTGCACTCTTTGTGTATGCATGTACCCGTCCCCTCTTCCCTCCTCCCCCCTCTCCCCTCCCCCTCCCCCCTGCCCAACATCCAGTAGATGTTATTCTTATATGTGCACTTGTGTGTTGATCAGTTAATACCAATTCGATGGTGAGTACAAGTGGTGCTTGTCTTTCCATTCTTGGGATACCTCACTTAGTAGAATTCGTTCCAGCTCTATCCAGGAGTATACAAGAGGTGCTATATCACCATTGTTTCTTAAAGCTGAGTAGTACTCCATGGTATACATACACTAAGAGTGCAATGCGCACCACCTGAAGGATGGACATATTTGAAACTCGGACTTGGGAGGGGGGCAAGGGCAACATACATAACCTAAACATCTGTACCCCCATAATATGCTGAAATAAAAAAAAAATTAGAAAAAAAAAAGAATTGCGCATCTGGAGTGGTGACCGTTTTCTCAGTGTTTATTCTGTGCCACTTTACGTGGGTTGCATTGGAAGCACTCACAGCAGACCTAGGAGGAAGATATTTTGGTATCCTTTTTTTTTTTTTTTTTTTTTTTTTTACCGATAAGAAAACTGAGGTTTGGCGAGGTTGAATGGCTTGCTCAAGACTAAGAGGAAGTGCTCTTATGCACACAGAGGCCAGGACCCCAAGGCCTGGGTACTCACTTGGGCTATAAAGAGTTACCAATTTGCTTTTTGGAGACACTGGGACATGAGCCGGCCGGCAGAATCTGATTTCACGTTTAATGGCAGCTGAAAGACAATACAGCAGTGAAAGTGCCACTGGATGTGGTTAGCCTTTGTAACATTGTTTCTTAAGAAAATGCCTCAAGTTCAACCAGCAGGGTCCTTGAGCTGGCCTGTAGCTCATCCTCCCTCCTGCAGCTTTGCGGCTGCTCCTCCGGGGCTGGCAGGGCAGTGGGTCAGGGCACCGTTCCAGGACCTGATGGCAGTGTGGGCAGCACTGGGGTGAGATGCAGGGAAGAGGGGAAGGAAAGTTCGGGAGCTTGGTGTAGATAGAAGAGGTCAGGGAAAGGGGAATTGGCTATTAGCTGAGGTTCTGACACTAGTCGGGCAGGGCTCAATTCCAAGCTCTTGTTCCTGTTCTCACATGGCAGTTGCCAGGAGTCAGTGCGGCTGACGGGCGACGTTTTGCCTCAGGCCAAGGCAGCCCCTTTGGGTGGGCAGCTGGACAAAGGCACCCCCCTGGAGAGACACGGTCTGATGGACACTCTGCTTAGTGCACTGTGCCGTTGTGCAGAGCAAAAGGTGCTCTTTCCTCCGTGCCACTCTGCTGGCTGGATTTCAGCCTTGTTTGCCACCTTGGCCTGGTGCCTCTATGCAGTGGACAGATGTCAGATAGCTCAGCATTAGTAGGAATCTGCCTGAAAAGCACTTTATATGTGTTAGAATTTTTGGAATTGTTTGGTGATGATCTGGTGGAATCGCTGTTACCACCATTTGTCAGATGAAGATGCCGTGGCACTGTGGGCTGCTGAAGGTCATCTTGAGAGTTGGTGGCTCAAGGTTTCATTGCTATCCCAGTGAGGACCGTCCCCTATGCACACTCTCCTCGGAAATGGAAGAGACAGCCAGGGGATTTCAGGATATATTTCCCCACGTTGTTTCATTCTGCACTGCCTTCTGATCTTTCTTGATTGCATTAAAAATGGATAGACTGATACTGGTTCCTATGTGGACATATGTGGCAGTTGGTGGCTCTCACTGACCCTATAGCTCTTATCAGGTCACAGTGGGTTCAGTGTTGGTGCCATTTGAGTTGGGAAATGTGGTCATGTTAAAAGAAAGCATCGGAAATTAGAAGGTCTGGGTAAATATATCAGTATGCCAATCGCTTTCTTAGCAGTATCTTCATTTACATTAGGTTTGTTTAAAACTAAACGTAATCTGTTAAACTTTTACTTCACGTAATGTATGGGTTCAGGAGTCTTAGCCAAAGTCAATGTTTTTTATGGGAAGTACCTGGATATACATTAACTTTTTAAAATTGTAACTGGTTAGTTACACCATAAAAGCTAGCAAAGTGTGAATGAATTGATTGCTTGCTAATCTAGAGCACATGAGGGAAATTAATTTTAGATGGAGAAAATATTTCCTAAAAAAGTAGAGGAAGGCAGAGAGCTAAGTATATGTGTTGGGCCCTTTCAAATATACTATTTCATTTACTCCCTATAATAATTCCATAGGGAAGATATAATTGTTTCTGTTTCATAGTCAAGGATATGCCTGAGTTCTTAGGACCTACAGTAGGTGTTTTGGTCTTATTTAAAAGACACCTCATCTAATTCTGAATTCTTACAGAAAGTCACCTAAGAAGTAGGATTTTGAAAAAAAAAATCAACAGAAATGCAGAGAAGGGAAGAAATGAGTTATTAGTAAGATAAGTCTGTCCCAGGGGAGATCGTCCACAGAAACTGCTTGTTAGACTTTGGGTGCAAATTTGTCTCAAGGTGTGATATTAGACAAAGCAATAAGAAAATGGTGAGCTATAAGAGGGACATTTTCCATGAATTTTCAAAAATACATTTGCTGAAGTGAGATATAGTTTTTTTTTTTCTCCTGGCCTTGAGGCCCCAAAGAACTTTTTCCCTAGAACCTCATAAATATGGAAGAAGCTATCTCTTCAGCTATGAGTGATATTTAGATGAAGAAAACTCTTATTTGTGGCATCTTGTACTGTAAGCCAGGTACAAATAAATAAATTCATTTAAAAAAATAGAGATGAGGGGAAGTCCAGCAATTTGCCTTAATCCAGGAGCAAATTTAAACTTTCTAATCTGATATCTTGATAAATTATCCAATTTTGTAATATGAGGATAGTACCTTCTCTTACCTTTCTTTTCATAAATTAATTTTTAAAAATAGTCCTCAGACTTTCCTTTCAAGGAACCCTTTGATATTTGATCATATCTTGTGGTACTTTTTCCATCGTTGGGTATAAATTTCTACTCTCACAGTCAGTAAATCTTACCATGAGCATTTTTTCTGGGCTTTAAAGATCCGTCTTCCTTTCCCTTCCTGGAAATGGTTTCCAGATGGGATTGTTTTCTTTTGACAATCTCAAGACTGTGTTTTACCATTTTTTTGACCTATTATCTCTTTTCTGAGTTTCATTTTTAGTTTAGGTATTCCACTTTTAGGATTTTTTTTTGTTAAATACTCTGTAATATATCCTGAACATACCTGACTAGTGTTACGAGCCTGCACAATGACACTGTTAACGGTGAAGTGCTGGGGACTTCTCTGTGACTGCGGCCTCTTTAAGGAAAAATTTTCCTTCAGTATATTCCTCCTTTCTTGCTCTTTTATGTTTATTTAGAGGATACCAAGAAATAAGGTATTGCTTAGTTTAATTCCTTTATAATGTCTATAGAAAAAAATCAAAAAAAAACAAAGTTACTTAAAAATTGTTTTAATGAAAGTTAATTTTCATAATATTTAGTTTTTTTTCCTCATTACTCTTCCATATTTTGCCAAGTTAAGCCACATGAATTTCACTCTTTTAATGTTGTGGCCCAAAGTGGCGTGTCTGCCTATCAGGCCATTAAGTTGCGGGTCTGGCATTTTCCTTGGAAGTGCTGTTTTTGGGCATGCCAGAGTTTTTCTACTTCTGCGTTGCATTTTGCCAGAGACCTTGCCAATTAAGGATTTGTTGATAGAGTGACTTTAATTGCTTTATGAGACATTTGCTTGGTATTAGGGATTTAGAGTCCTGGGAGTAACTTGGTTGACTAACATCCTTCTGCTTCGTCTTCATGATCATGTCTGTGAATCAGGGAGCCGAGCACATTTTCTTGTAGAATTTTGTATGTGATAAGATTTATTGAAACATTATGTGTATCTGTCTTCAATTTTTGGTCCCGCATTATATAAAGTTAAATTTTAAAGGTATAAATTCTGGGGTCTAAGGGGAATAAAAGTAACAATTCTATTGTTTTAAAATTACGTGTGTTCAGAGTGTTTGGCCAGTATTGTTAGAGGTTGTTGCTTTTGCCATTGTCATTATTATTATTGGTATTTCCTTTCTTCATTCTTGGCCTCCTTTCCCCTCTTTGCAGTTGTTAGCTCTTGACTTTCTGCAGGCCGTTGGTGGTGACACGGGACATCTCTTGACCCAGGTTACCAGGGCTGGCTGAATGGACTCTGACCCATGTTTCCAGCCACTGGAGTTTTGCTCTTGTGAATATTATAAATAATAATCATAATTATTATGAAACAATAAATTATAAACAGGTTGGAATGTGCCTGATGCCCCACATGCACAATTTGACATTCTCGTTAGTGTCGGGGTGTAAGAAGTCAGGAACAACAGGGGAGTGAGAACCCTAAGGAGAGAGGGGTATTCTGGAGCAATGAACAGTCTCAGAGGCAGGATGACAGAATTAAAAACATTAATCAAAAAAATTAGTGCCACTCACTCTGTTTTCCACCTTTTGCTTTCAGTGAAATGGTCTGAGCCATTAGAATTCAGGTTGATGATGAACTAGCATATGCCTCATTTAATCCTGGGAACATTTATTTACCTGAGTCGGCTTTTTCAAATGTGTTAAGTGATGTCCCAACTGCTGAGATTCTACTTGTGCTTTATCTACCAGATTGGCTTATTGCCTTTTCTTGCTAATGGGGATGGGGGGTGGGGGGGGCGTTGGTGCTGTTGGAAAGTGCGCAACCAAGCTTGCCGTGCAGCAGTGGCTGTGAGGGCACCGCCGTCTGGAATCCGCTAACTTTCAGTTGTCTCTGTCTCATCATATTAAACACACTTGCATATGTTTTAGTGTTTGCTTAATTTTTAACCTGAAACACCACATGAAATAATTTGATGTATATGAAGTATTGCGGTAATAAGAAGTACTGCAGTAATTAATGGTTTTGCACATTCACTATGTCAGTCATGATTTCACCTTTTTACTATTATTTACACACACATCCATATACACCCATACTGCTTACATGTATGTGTATGTATACACACAAATACATGTGTATGTACATAACACACACATACAAATTCATTTAATTCTTGCAACAACCCTATTAAAGAGACACTTCTGTTATCATCCCCGTTTATAGTCAGCAGGCCGTGCACAGAGTGGTTAAGTAACTCTCCCAGCACAGGCAGTGAGGGACAGAGCTGGAACGTAAACCAAAGCAGCTGTGCCACACTCTTCATCACTACCCTGTCGTACTTCTCAGTGCTAAGACTTTAACTCCAAGCAAACAATAATTGAATAATTACAGTAAATAAGCCCAAAATTATTTTATTATGAGACAAGCTAAGAAACCATACAGTTTTTAAAATGGAAACTGGTTTCTGTTGTTTACCATATATGGATATTTGCTTGGGATTTGGCTGTTTCTGTTTGTTAAATATTTTAGTTGTCTGAATGTTTGTGTGACAAGTGATCTTGGTGACTCCCTGCAGTGTGTCCTGCATTAGTGAGCATCCATCGAGTGTGTCTGATGGATTTACCTTCTCCCATCTGGGACCCTCCGAGGTCTGTCCAGGAAGTATTCAGCCACGTAATATGAAAAATGGAGACATTTATTGAAGAAGATACAAGATACAAGAAACATAGCATGCAGGACAATGATGGCTCATGGAGGTCCTTCAAACTAGTCACCTTGGGACCTCACACAGTTCTCCCAGCGTCTCTTCCATTGTTCAAAACATTCTGCAAAATCCTGTGTTGGAATCGCTGTCAGCTCCCTTGTTGTATTTTTGTGAATCTCATTGACAGTCTGAAATCTCTTTCCTTTCAAAGGTGATTTTAGTTTTGGGAAAAGCCAGAAGTCACAGGGCGCAAAATCTGGGCTGTAGGGTGGCTGAGTCACCTGGGTAATTTGATGTTTGCCAAAAAACTGCAGGAGACGTGATGCATGGGCAGGCACATTGTTGTGATGAAGCTGCCAGTCACCAGTTGCCCATACCTGTGGCCTTTTTTCTTGCATTGCATGTCTCAACCGATGAAGATCATAGAGGCAGTGCTCCTTACTAATTGTTTGGCCTGGAGGAGCGTACTCGTGGTGGACAGCACCTTCCCAATCAAGAAACACAGTTAACATGGTCTTGACCTTGCTGCGACTGTGCCGTGCCCTCTTCGAACGTGGAGAACGAGGCGACTTCCATTGGGACAACTGAGCCTTCGTTTCCGGCTCACAGCTGTAGACTCACGATTCATCTTTGGTTGTGACCTTCTTGAGGAAATCTGGTTCACTGGTGGCGGATTGAAACAAGTCTTTAGCAAATGCAGCATGGTATTCCTTCTGCTCTGGTAGCAGAAGCTGCAGGAGGCATTTTGCCACGACACATTTCATGCCAAGATCCTCCGTCAAAATGTCAGACACAGTAGGTCTTGGAATCCCCAGCTCAGCTTCTACTTCTCGCACTGTCAGCCGTTGATCTTTGTTGACTGCGGCCTGTACACACCTTGCATTCCCGGGTGTTCTGCTTGTTGCCGGCCTTCCAGAGCATGGATCACTTTCAACAGATTCTCGACCATCTTTGAAGCGTTCGTGCCACAATTTTATTTGCACTGCATTCATTGCATGGCCCCGAAAGCCTTCTGAATCATCCGTATGGTTTCCGCGGAGGAATGTTCAAACTTAACACAAAATTTGGTACAGATTCATTGCTCTGCTTGCTCAGTCATTTTGAATGCGACAGCCACGCAGTACGCATGCTCGCTCAGCGGCGTTTAGTGCCCTACTGACTAGTGTAGTGACGTCATGTTCACGCATGCGCAGCATTCCAGTTCATTCGCCTTGGCTGCCAGGTTCCATCCATGTCGCGCAGACCATTCTCCTTAGCTTAATGGCTGGATAGTTTCCGGACAGACCTCGTCTAGCTTAGCTAACCCCCGAAATCTGTGAGTAGTCTTTCTTGGCTGCCCTGCAGGTGAGTTTGTGGACCAGGAATTTATTTCAACCACCAAACTCACTTTTGTGACTCAGTACTGAGGGCTTCTGTCTTTCCTTAGTAGGATTTGGAAATTAAAGAAACTTTGGCTCCGAAATGCGTTCCACACCGGGGCCCATTACATGAGACTGTCATCCTGGTGGAGAAGAAGTAAAAGTGGATTCCATAGGCCATTGTAAGTCACTGCCTTGAGCAATTTATCCATGTGTAGAGGCCTAATGAGCAGTATACCCTGAGACATAGGGAAATGTGTTTGATTTTGATCTTTCCAGAGGGCAAATCCTGTTTAAATGTGGAGAGTGGCACTATTTAGGTTTGCCTGGCAATTCAAGGTCTAAGTAACAAAGATGTTTGCGATTAGGAAGCATTACCTTGGCAATTCTTAAATTTCGTAATTGGATTGATCACACTTTCTTCAGTAGGCTATTGAATTATGATGACCACTAGGTAAATGGTGGATTAAATACTGTTAATACTATTTGTCAGTATTCTAACATCATCTCCATTCCTCTTATCAAGACTAATTGATTATTATAATGAACAAAATTATCGTTTGAATCAGAGCCAAAACAATAGGCCTCCCTCCCTCAAATTAATTATGGGATGGGAAAGAGCAATAGCAATTTTTGTGATAATCTGTTTTGAAAGGCAGGGGATGTTCAATATCCTGCGTCAGAATCCATGCACAACATTAATATTTATTTTGCTTTAAAGTGTGAAGTCACTGAGTAGTACTTACATTTATTTTTCTCTTAAGCTTTCTCAGAAACATTACGGTTTAAAAGAAATAAAACAGGCTCAGGTGGTGGCTCATGCCTGTAGTCCCAGTACTTTGGGAGGCCAAGGTGAGAGGATCGCTTGAGGCCAGGAGTTTGAGACCAGCTTGAGCAACATGTAAGACCCCATCTGTACAAAAAATAAAAAACAAATTAGCCAAGTGTGATGGCATGTGCTTGTACTCCCAGCTACTCCGGAGGCTGAGGCAGAAGGATCGCTTGAGCCCAGGACTTTGAGGCTGCAGTGAGCAATGATGATGCCACTGCATTCTGGTCTAGGTGACAGAGTGAGACCCTGTCTCAAAAAAAGAAAAAAAAAAAAGAGAGAAAGAAAAGAAAGAACATCTTATTAAATTTCTTGCTTTCTACTACTTAATAGCTTTGTGATACATTAAACATATATCACAGAGTAAGCAAAATATTTTTTATAAGCTTCCATGACTTCCAGGGGCTTAATCAGACTGGCTGTATGTGAGCTTTTATATGTGAGTAATTTGGGCAAAAGCTTGCAATTTTATGAGTATGCTGGAAAACCTTACCTATTAGCTTGAGATGTTTCCACCCTCCTTAGGCAACCACTGACAATTTCACTGGGTATGGTTGCGGAATCTTGGAGTCCAGCTGTGAAGTTCTTTCTGGTCTAGAAGGCAGTGTCAAGAAAGTATTTCTGTGTTTCATCATGTTACTATCAGAAACATATGTGTTCCCTTTTGGCCAAGATGAGACCTGCTGTCTGTGTTTTCACAATTTATTGGGAGGCCTTTCTATCTGCCAGGAGGTGCTAGAGTGAGCTGAGCACTGGGGTACTGGAAACCTTCACATTGGGTGTATTTTTCTTTCATTATTAATATTCTTGATATGGTTATAGATTTTTCTTTAGTAAATATAGATGAACTTTGGGTTTCTGTATTTATTTTAGCACACATTTTCAGAGATAGAATTTATTTAAATTTTTAATAGAGCTCTAATGCAATTTAGGATTTTCAGTACAGAAAGCAAATCTGCATTGAGGTCCCAAAATATTAATAGCAGCTGTAATTTGGCTGTATTGCATTACTAAGCATAAAGTAAAATTTCATATTTGAAAATAAAAGTAGTTTTATGCTAAAATTTCACTATATATAAAATCACTGTATATCATATTATAAATATTGAAATCAAATTTCAAATTGTACTTAATCATGAAGATAATAATTAGCCAACAGTTACAGTTGATATTATTAATATGACTGTATAAAGTCTGGTTATGACCATAAAATATTCATCAAGACAATCTTTTGGAATGTGAGACGGTGAGCACCGTCTTGCTTGCACACGATCGCTGTGTGACACGCAGTGCCAGTCTCGTGGAAGTGGGACCATTTTAGGAGGCTTCCTGAGTGTAAATTGAAGACAGCAGAACTTGTCGTTAAAAGTGGCAGAGTGATTTGTGTTTGTTGTTGTTTGCTGTCGTACTACCACTATAATTACACTAAAGGAACAAAAAAGGAATAAACTCATGTGGCCCAAAGGGACGTGGAAACGAGATAACTGTGGATGAGAAGGAAGGATGATGGTGGGGTGGGAAGTACTGAGAGGACCCGGGAGGGGGTCTTGGTGACGGCTTCCTGATGCCCCTCACAGACTCTGCAAGCCTCTGACTGCAAGACCCCAGTACTGTCTAGGTTCAGGTTAGGGGAAGTGGGGGAAGTTTGGAGCTAAAAACTGAGAGTTTGGTTGAGCATCTCTGAATAGTGCACTTAGACACCCAGATCTTTCCCGTTGTTCCCCACCTGCCCAGGAGAAAGAGATTTATATATTCTCTGGAGAAATTGAACTCTTAGAATCTTTGGCCCAGAGAGGATGGCGAGGCTCTGGTTTGACATCAGGAAGATGAAGTAACACCAAGATGTCCCTCAGTTCCTGAAATTGTACACCTCTGATATGGTTTGAATGTGTCTCCCAAAATCCATGTGTTGGACACTTAATTCCCAGTGCAACAGTATTGGGAGGGATGGCCTAAAAGAGGTGATTAGGTCATGAGGGCTCTGTCCTCATCGGTGGATTAATGTCATTATCACTGGAGTGGATCGGTTATCTTGAGAGTGGCTTCGTTACAAAAGTGAGTTCAACCTCCTCCTTTTGCCGTTCGATGACATAGCAAGAAGGCCCTCACCAGATGCTGGCGCCATACTCTTGGACTTCCCAGCTTCCAGAACGTTAAGCCAAATAAATTTCTGTTGATTATAAATTACCCAGTCTGTGGTATTCTGTTATAGCAGCACTGAATGGACTAAGACAACCTCCCATCACCTATCAGCCCTTTATTAAAGGATGCTTTTATTGGGAGTACAGTATGGCACAGGTAGAGCATGTAAGTTAATGACTGTACTTTGAGCCCACTGGTTGGCATATAACACCCAAGCCTACAGACCCTTGAGCCTCATTTTTGTTTTTTTTTGAGATGGGGCCTCACTCTGTCTCCCAGGCTGGAGTGCAGTGGTGCTAACTGTAGCTCACTACATCCTAGATTTCCTGGGCTCAAATGATCCTCCCATTGCCATCTCCTGAGTGGTTGCTCACCACCATTCCTGGCTAATTTTTAAAATTATTTTTTTTAAGAGATGGGATCTTGCTATGTTGCCCAGGCTGATCTCAAAGTCCTGGCCTCCCAAAGTTTGGGATTATAGGTGCGAGCCATTGCACCTGACTATGGAGCCTAATTTTAAAATGGAAAGGGCTGCCAGAAGCCAGCAGCCATTTGAGGAAAGCCTCTACCATTAGAGCTATACTAAAACAAACAGGAAAGAAGAACTTAGGGGAAACAGAGGAATATGACATGTAATATCGTAAATATCCTCAGAGAGATAGGAAAATAATTGCGTCTTTGAAACAACAGAATGTGATAAAAAAATCAGATTCAGAGGATAAAAGACCTTGGAAATTAAAAGTATGATCAGAAACAAAATCTCAATGGAGATTGGGGGTGTGGATATGTTAATAAAAGAGGTAAATAAAGAAAGTCTTTTAAATAATGTCTGACTTGCAATCAGGAAGGAGCTTTATAAGCATTATATTTAGAAATGCATAAGCTACTGTCAGAAGAAACAGATAAGAAAGGAAAGGGGGCAGTCCCTTGGGAGCAGGCCTGGGGCAGGCCTGCTACATTTTGTGTTAGTCCTATTTGATCAAAAATGAACTCTGTGCATTTATTGCTTGTATAAAAATTGAGAAATATGTGTAATGAGGGATTTACTTTAGAAATCATTTTATTGAAAAATTTTATTGATGGTATAGGAAATGTGGCACTAATATGTTTGGGCAATCACATAAACCTCTGTGAATGATTTGGTCTCCCAGTTTTTTTTAGCTCTCTTTTCTCAGCATCGATTTCTTGCTGCAGTTAGACATGGTTTTCCTAACATTTTCTATACCTTCTGCCAGGCCTGCCAAGCTCTGTGGCTTTAGAAATTATCTAAATCATCACATTGTGCACATGAATTGTAAATATCCAGATTATTTTGAGGAAAATCTCTCTGACATGACAGCGATGTATTTTCCACATTGCTAGTTATTATTGGGATGCTTTCTGTTAGATATTTCACACTTGTGATATATTTAGTTCTTGAGTAGTGAAATACAAATGCAAGGAACTGGGAATTCTGAATGAACACTAAGAGTGAGCAGACTTTCAAGCTGAAATGGTCTCTTTCCAATGTTTTCTGATTTATAAACCACTTTTAGTCGTAAGTGGCTTCTGTCTGCTCTTCCCTGTCACTTGCAACCATTGGTGGCTGTTATGGTAACGTAGACCATCACAGAATTTTAGATCTGGACGATGCTTTAAGAGACAAATTAGTCCAATTCCTTTGCCTTGTCATTGAGGAATTTCACTTAAAGCGGGAGAAGATGATTTCCCCAAGATCTAACTGTTCCCATTTGATGAGTAGGGGCCACACTCAGCATTCTTTCTGCTTCTCTGGGCTACCTGAACCTCCAGGACAATTCTTGATGACTTTCTTTCAAATCCCATTCATTGGTGATGGTTGTCTGGTGGATTTATACCTGAAAAGGGATGCTTCTGGGGGAGTTTTAGGATTATATGTACTGTGTGAAGTTGAGGGGCTTTTGTTAATATTTTGAAAGAGGTGAAAGACATACCTGTGGATTAGAGCAGGCAGAGCAGGCAGATCAGATTAGTGTTTAGAGACACTAAAACAGAGACAGTGTGTGAGCGAGAGAGGGATTATGGGAGGAAGAAGAGGAGGGGGATCATTTCCTTTTGGTGGTAGAGAGTAAGTTACTGGAGTAAGTAACTGGAGCTGCTGAACTGAACCAGCCAGAACCTGTCTTAATTTGTGTAAGAGAAATGCTGTGGTATTTGGCCCTCCAGAGAAATCCTGATAATGCAACTAGGGCCCTTTGGCTGCCCTCCAGATCCTGCAGAGCTTGAGTTTGGTGTCTTCTCTGAACCCGTTTTCTGCTGGTCCAGTGCCTGGCCGTTGCCCACTGGCCTCCTAACTCCATCCACCCTGGCCTCTCCCTTCTCCTTCAAAGCTTTTTTGCCAGCTTGTGGATTTTAATGGTTGGCCGGTGAAAGCAAGTCACAGGAAGGTGTTAATGATTACTCTATTACTCCTCCTGGAGGGTGTGTGCATATATTCATAGAGTTGTCACAGAAATAAGATAGGGTGAATCTCCAACTAGTAGGCTGGAACTAGGAAAATGTGTTAGAAATAGGAGTGTAATATATTTGTAGCCCTACCTGTCTGGTAACCTCCCTTTGCAAACCTAGGGGCTTAATGGTTCAAGGATGAGTCTTTTTGGAAAAAAGTGAGAGAGACTTCATCATATCAAGAATTTTCTTAAGAGAGTTGAACAGTTTAACAGTTCTTTAACAGTTAAACTTGTTAATGTCCCTTGAAAATTTCTTCTTCTATAATTGTCTTGTATTAAAACTAAGGAAATAATATTTTTATTTATTATAAAAATAGCATCTTAATTTATTAAGTTTTTATTTTGAATTGCTTTTTTAATGGAAATTTTCTACTCCTTTTCATAGTGAATAAAAATAAGTTCCATTTGAGGACTAAATGATGATATTTTTCTTTTCCCAAAAAATTCCTTTCTAAGGGGGCCTGGTGAGTCATGCTACAAATGATAAAATCTCAGTAAACAGGTTTTTATGATGTGATTTACTTCCCAACCTGATTCTAGTATAGCACACATAAAAGAGAAGACACTTATCTTAACTCAAGCATTCCTTTCTGCTGATTTCTAGCCTTTTGGACAAAGTCTAATTGGCTCTTTCAGCCAACTGTCAACTAAAGAATCCCTAAATCCACTTATGATTTGTAAGCCCCCGCTTTGAGATGTCCCACCTTTTTGGACCAAACCAATGTAGGCCTTCCATGTATCGATTTATGACTTTACCTGTAATCCCTGTCTCCCTAAAATGTATAAAACCAAACCGTAACCCAGCCACAGCGGGTCTACTTGCTCAAGGCTTCTTGGGTGTGAGTCTGGGCCATGGTCCTTAAATTTGGCTCAGAATAAATCTCCTTAAATTATTTTACAGACTTTGTCTTCTTTTCTGTTGGAAAAATGGGAACAAAATGTAAATGTTTCTTGGTGTATCCCATGTTTATATCTCATGATAGTGATGTAGATTAGGGTTTTTATTCTTATTTATTTATTTACTTTTGAGACAGGGTCTCACTCTGCTGCCTGGGCTAGAGTGTAGTGGCGTCATCATAGCTCACTGCAACCTCAAACTCCTGGGCTCAGGCAATCCTCCTGCCTCAGCCTCCTGAGTAGCTGGGACTTACATGGGTGTGCCACCGTGCTTGACTACTTTTTAGATTTTTTTGTAGAGACAAAGGTCTCAGTGTTGCCCAGGCTGGTCTTGAACTCCTGGCCTCAAGTGATCCTCCTGCCTCGGGCCTCCTAAGTGCTGGGATTACAGATGTGAGCTGCTGGGTTTTTATTCTTTTTATTCTTTATTTATTTATTCTTTATTATTATTATATGCTATTATATTATATACTATATATATACTATATTATATACTATACTATATATTATATGTACTATACTATTATATACTATTATCATATACTATTTATTATTCTTTATTCTTTTTATTCTCATCCATTTCTTCCCCATGGACTTCTTTGGCAGAAGAACTTCACTCACTTCTTTGAGTGAAGTCAGAAAAATATTTTTAAATGTATAAAATGGAGTACATGGCATTACAAAGGAAACCAATTACACTGACATGCAGTTATCAAAATACTTTAAAAGCCCATTACAGAGTAACATTTGCTGTTCATTAGTGTATTCAACAACAAGCTGGGACAGCTCTGCTACACTGTTTTGAAATAGCAATGAGACAAATGATTTTTTTCAAGATATCTGCTAGAGTTGTAAGTTGATGTGAAAATGGTTATGATTTTTGTTGGTAATTTAGTCAGAGGTGTTACTAATAGTGTGTTTTGTGACCTGCCTTTATAATGGAAAAAGATGCAAATTTCTGTTAGAAGTTAGTGAAAATACCTAATTGTTTTTCCTGTCCAAGTTCATGCTGCCTTGAAAAGCTCGTCAGGCTGATCTTGAACCACTGATGAAGATGATGGTTTAAAATGAGTATTTGTTTCCTTAGACCTTGGCAGTGGCAGCAGTGTGCTGTGAAGAGTGTTCTAAACAGATAACAATTCTAAATGGAAATAGCTCTTTGATGAGTGTCCCAGACATCAGGCACTGTACTGGGCCTGGTCGACAACATTGATAAACACAATTACGGTGTCTGGCCTCATAGACTGTGTGGTCTAGTACAAGAAGTGTATATCAAATTGCAGAGCATAATATAATTGTTTCATTGCTTAGGGGATAAACATTCTTCAGTGTTGTAATGGCCAATCTGAGGGCCCTTCCCCAGGCCTGGGATGGCTGGGAGTGGTCAGGGAAGACCTCCTTGAGAAAGTTATTCAAATCAATAGCTCAAGGTGGTAGAGGGTGTTGGCTGAAGGCAGAGCCCATGTGTGGCCCGAAGTTGGCAGAGCTTGGCCCACAGAAAGCCTGAATGAGGCCACTGTTTGGGAGTGAAGTGAGCAGAGCTGTACGTTGAGATTGGCAGAAAGATGCAGTTTGCATTTCACTCAGTAGTATTTCTAATCCTGATTGAAGAGGCATCGTTTTACCTTTTAGTTTGAGGGCATGTATTATTTAGTACATTAATGGATGGATCGGTAAAAGCTTTAGGTATTAGTTTGGAGGATATAGGTTGGAAAGTAGATTGTAAAATTTATGAGAATAAGCTCTCTTGCAAGAGCTAGAAACTTAAAAAAGAATATTTTCTGTTGTTAAATTTCTTAACATTTTTCCTCATCTAGATTTTTATTTGGCTTGTATCTAGGGAAAACCCAAGGAGAGGTGAGGGAGTGCTTGGTTTCTCTGCGTACTGAGCAATTCTAACAGTGGAGTTTATAGAAATGCATGCCTTGCTGTTCCTAGGCAGATAAATGCTGTCACACATCTGAATTTTAAGGCGACAGGCTCCACACCTGGCAGACGCTCAGATGGAGCAGACCAGGATTGGGCTATGCACAGAGGCAGGAATGTAACCATTCTGGTCAGGGCAGTTGGGGAGGGACTTTTCTATCCAGGGTTCCCATACTCCCATACTGTTTGGCCCAGTTTTTCAGTTTGACTCCATTAAAGCATACTCTCCAGCCGAGGGGTGCACATACCTTTGTGACTTCAGAAAGCATGCGCTGTTGGTTTGGGAGGACATGCTGAGCCCACGAGAAATGGAAGTGACATCCGATTCCACAAATGGAGACGACAGAGAGTTCCAGGCAGGTAAAGAAGACTCGCTTGTATGTTGTGGTTACTTAAATTTTTGCCCATTCGTTCATTGACAGGAAGCCGAGGCATGACACCATCCACCAAGAATTTGTGTGAAAATTTTTGAGTAACAGATTCTAAATGATTTTGTCTTCTGGGTGACCTAGGAATTTTTTAAAAAGCATTTTTTTCTTAGTAATACTATGAAATAAGATAGTTACACAGAAAGAATCTAATAATGTCAGTCATTAGAAATATTTTTGAAATCTGATTTGCTCTGCTTAACGAGACTTAGATTTTCTGGGAGAGGACCACTCTCAGCCTCAGCCTAGCACAGGGCCTGGCACTTAATGCCTGTTTGTCGAATGTGGATGGATTGGGTCCAGTGTCTAATGACACACTGCGAAAGTTACTCCATCACTTCTCTGCAATGGAAGATTTACCCAAAAGTGTCTGTTGTGAGAAAGTCATACGGAGTAGAAGTTAAACTGTAAATGAGTTAAGGAGCTGTAACCATGGCCCTATTCCAAATCTCCAACAAGCGAGTAATGAATTAGCGCTCACGCATTCATTTAATCTGTCCATCGCTCCCTTGGCTCGGTCGCTTGCTCTCTGTCATTGAGTTCGTATCTGCTGATGCCAAGTTCCATGATAGGCTGCTGGGAAACAGATAAATAAAGCTGGATTCCTGCTTTCAGGCTTCTGAACACAGCGATTCTGCGCAGTGTGGTGAGGGGTACGTTGGTGACACATGCTAGGTACTGTGGGACCACGGAGTAGGAAGATTTCAGTCCCGGAGTTTTGCTCTTCCTCGGAGGCTCAGGGAATGTTTCTCTGAAAGAAGGGACACTGAAAGGGGCCGAGAAGGATGTGGAAAAGAGGAATTCTAGGCCGAGGGGAAAGTGTTTGTGAAGGCAGAGGCTCAGTGAGTCACTTGGTCGGTGTGAATCACTTGGTGAGATGCCATTTTCTAATTTATAATTCACCTCCGCTCACTGCCGGCCATTGTCATTGCCCCATCCAGACACACTGGTCGCCTTTCAGCTCCGGGAACAGCTTCTGTGTCCAGGCTCTCTCCTCGCCTGGAATGCCGGCTCCCCAGCTCTTGGCGAGCTCCTGCTCTTCCCTCTGGGACCGGGCATTGGATTAAACTACACCTCCTCCGAAAAGCCTGTTCCTTGTAGCTAAAGAATTTTGTCCTGTTTTCCCCACCATCCACTTGTTTGCTTCAGCAACTTGTCACCACTGGCTTTGTTTACTTGTTTATTTACTTTAGTGTTGACAGGTCCCCAAGACTGTGCTCTCCTTATGGGCAGGGACCAAGATTGTCTTGTTCACTATCATATGGTGCTTGTCCTGAAGGGATGAGAGATCCTTTCGCATGAACGAGTGAATGAAAAGGTGTCATTTCAAAAACAAAAACACTTGTAATGGACTTGCTATTTCTGTTTATTCCTTAAAGTTTGAGGTAATTCTTAACTAGGCACATAGGCTCTTAGCTAAGAATTTTATTAAAGGTTTTTGGGTGTTACCTCGAGGTAAAAAGTAGTGGGATTTAGTTTGAATCTTGGGGAAAAAAAACCTGAAAAAAAGTCTAAGGATTCTTTAAATTGAATATATATATATATATATTTGAGACAAAGTCTCCCTCTGTTGCCCAGACCAGAGAGTTCACAGCTACCTCAAACTCCTGGGCTCAAGCCATCCCCCTGCCTCAGCCTTCTGAGTACCTGGGACTACAGGCACGTGCCACCATGCCCGGCTAACTTTTTCTATTTTCAGTTGCTTGGCTAATTTTTTTTCTATTTTTTAGTAGAGACAGGGTCTCACTCTTGCTCAGGCTGGTTTCAAACTCCTGACCTCAAGGAGTGATCCTCCTGCCTCGGCCTCTGAAAGTGCTAGGATTACAGGTTTGAGCCACCACACCCGGCCTTTAAATTGAATACAGTGGGACATACTTAAAATTCTTGAGTTATAAACAAAAGAGAAATTCATAAGTTAAAAAAATTGAGCAAAGTGTGTTGTTAAATCAAGCCATGCTTTATAGTAATTTTATAATTATTTTTTACACTATATTTTTATTTGTGTTGCTCAGTTCTCTGAAATCTTATAATTTTGATGATTTATCTGTGCTCTGAACACTTTATTTATTTATTTTTTCTGTTTTTGAGATCAGGTCTTTCCCTGTTGCCCAGGCTAGAATGCAGTTCTGTATCATCATAGCTCACTGTAACCCCAACTCCTGGACTCAAGTGATCCTTCTGCCTCAGCTTCCTGAGTTGAGTAGCTGGGACTACAGGTACATGCCACAATCCCAGCTAATTTTCTTTTCTTTTTTTTTTGTAGAGACAGTACCTCACTGTTGCCCAGGCTGGTCTTGAACTCCTGGAGGGAGTTCAAGTCCTTGAGGATAGCCTCAAGCTATCCTCCTGCCTTGGCCTCCCAAAGTGCTAGGATTATAGGCATGAGCTACTGCATCCGGCCTGAATACTTTATTCTATGGTTAATATCATTATTTTTAACCTATTTTTAGCCTATTTAAACCCTTTAACTTATGTAATCAGTGATGGTCTCACACTGATAGTAATCTTTTTATTCAATACAGTATTCCTATAATAGATATTTTCCATCTGTGGGCTAAATTTCATTGCCATTTTTTCCACTGCTTTCATCATTTCTTATAGCCCACGAAGTGGTTTCATTTCTACACCATCTTATTCACACTCAGATTTTTCTTCTACATGTCACATATAGCATAAGACATATTTCTGTAATATATTATGAGCTATCATGTTGAATAAGATTACACAAAAAAATTTATTGCTTTAGGAATGGCAAGTGGAAAATGTTAGTGAAATGGCATCTTGAAAGAAAGGAAGGTATAAAGGTGAATTGCCTAAATGATTGTGCTAGTTTTTCCCATTGGGTCTTCTCCAAGTGAGAATTCCACTCCTGTATCTGTTGATCCCGACGGGCAGCACATAGGGCTCCTTAGCTTCAGCCAGGGATGGGTGGTTTGCATCTCCTGATTGTTCACTGGTGATATCTCCTGCCCTTGTCCTGAACCTTTTGTTCTCTGTTTGGAGAAATGGGAAAAAATAAACTTATATTCTACCCTGCAGGTGAAATTTTGGTGATCTTTATTTGTGAAAAGGATTTTTTTTGTTTCCCTGTTTGTTTCAGTTATTCATTGAGCAAATGTTTATTGCCAACTTACTATGACTATGCTGGTCACTAGGCATTTAAAAAGTGTCGTATTTCAACCAATACTTAAATTATTTGGGGGCAAACTATTTAAAGAGAGGACTCCCAAACTGAAAGAAGTTGTGTGTCAGCAGAGAAATGCATTATGGTCTGTTTGGTATTTTTTTTTTTTTTTTAACAAAATTGCTGCTGGCTATAGAAGGGAGATGATTCGCACTTCTGACATCATTGCCTAATATTGGGTTTCTGTGCTTGGGCTCTTTGTGCTGCGGAGGCGAAAAGCATTTTGAGAGTCTTGATTTCACCGGAACGCTGCACCTGTTGCTGGCTATTCTTGCATGTGAAATCCAGAACCTACAGTCACTTGCTTTCATTTCCTTCTCCTCCCCGCTCTTTCCGGTGTGTGTGGGGGGGTCAGATGAGTAACTCCTGTGAAGAGTAACCACTTTCTTCCGTCTGGGCTATGATTTCAATGACCTCAGGAGTAGTAATATTGCATCTCGTTGTCGTTCTGTCCCTGAAAGACTCACATCTGAGCAGCCTCAAGAGTCTGAGGCGTGTACTTGTGCCAGGGTTGGGGATGTGGGGGGAGGGGGTAGAACAGGCTTTCATTAGCAGCTGCTGCTACCTGACACCTGGAACCGTACTGCTATTGAAGAACATGTATTTCCTCTTGGCTTCGTCTGATTTTTGACTATGACTCTGAGGAAGAGAGGAAGTATTATATAGTATCATTTACTTTCATAAAAAAAATTTTGTAATCTCTGGGCCTCATGCTGGTTCAGGCAGTGCTGTTGAAAGCCAGGGAGCTGCTTTCGAAGGCACACGCTGGGGGAGAAGGAAGGCTCCCTAGCTGGGGCCTGGTGCTGAGGTTAAGTCCACTCAGCATGAATTTAGTGTTTTACTCAGTGTCATGAAACCTCAGTTACCTCATTTTTCAAATGAGAGTTGAAATATTGACACAGCTTAACTTGTAAGAATTTTGTAGGGCATCAATGAAGATAAATCTGAAAGAACTTTAAAGCTCAGGCATCCTTAAAAGTGAATACTGACCAAATTATATCCTGATGGCCAAATAGGAGCTTGGGTAGTTCTAATCCTCTGCTGTGTTGGCAACCTCCAGGAAATTATCTTAGTCCAACTTTCCTAATTTAAAACCATATATTTGATTTATTTATACTTTTATAAATAGACAGATTTACTCAAGGACAGTCTCTGGAAGGAAAAAATTTTATGGAAGGTGAAGCTTTATGTGGAAGGGTGCATAAATGCTTCCAACTTGCAAGCTCGGGAATGTCTTGTTCATCAGTGGGGACTGCCCTGGAGTAAGAGGACCCCGCTTTGTTTCTAAATCATTTCTCCTTTGTCTCTTCTACAATGTTTCTGAGTTCCCTCCTCCTGTCTGCCTCCCCCTTCTTAGTGACTCCTTAGAACACTTTAATAATAGGCTGTTTGTGCATGTCTTGCCTTCTGCCATGTTCACTCCTGCCTGTTCATTCCGCCTCTGCCCTCTCCTCTCCCCTTTTTGCATGCTCTGGCCTGTCGCTGTACTTGAACCTGACCCTGAGGCAATGATAGAGCAAGCGCCTCAACACTCCATCTATAGCACATGGGGTTGAGTCACCTTGCCCAGCCTGGGAACTGGCTCTTTTCACTCCTGCACTGCATGGAACAGAGCAGGCGCTCGGGAAATCTCTGTCAGCTGACTGGCTCTCACGGAGGCTCCTGTGAGACTTCGGCCCTGGGAACCTGCTGCTGAGTCTCGTGGCTCATAAACTCTTAAGTGATAACCATGACTTGCATTCTCTATTTTCACCTGGTTATGTCCTGGGACCTCTTTATAGCATCATGGAAGTCCTGGGGCTGATTTAAAGTACCCGCTGGTCAGTTCCTC
This sequence comes from Avahi laniger, assembly GCA_963575035.1. Lineage (NCBI taxonomy): Eukaryota > Metazoa > Chordata > Mammalia > Primates > Indriidae > Avahi > Avahi laniger. The sequence goes on from CAUYSK010084310.1 coordinate 20,847, forward strand.
GCCATCGGTTCTGCTAATTATTACCTGGATCCTTCATCTTCTCTCCACTCTCAGCCCTAAGTTGTCACAAGTAGATGATTATGCCTCATCCCCAAGTTTACAGACATGACACATGAGAGTCTGGGTGGGTGTGCCCATGGTTAGACAGCACTGGCTTTGTGTGTACCGGCTGCAGCTGGATCTGCACTGACTTACACATGTTCATACTCATGTCATCTGAGGCCAACATCCTTGGATTTGCATGAGGACATTTGCATGAAGAGAGAAATAGAATCCTGCGATCTGGGTTGAGATGCACACAGGTGTGTCTGATGGACGGTAGCTGGGGATGACTTGCCTCATGGAGGGGGGAAGCTGATATGGTGGGGACTTCAGTCTAGACTCTGGCATCTCCACAGACAAGCTGGATGCCAGTAGACAATGTCCAGGGCCTGGCACCCTCAGGTGCAGAGAGCCAGCAGGAGGACAGGCAGTGGCTCAAGTTTTCTGAGGTAGAGATTGTCATGCAGGTGGGTCCTATAGGATATTTGGTCACTTCTCTCAATTTTTTTTTTAACTGCATACACAAAGGAATAATCTCCAGGTGTCTCTTCTTCATACCTTCCCATGAAGCTTGAAAGTTCTAGAGCTCTCTAGAAACTAGTTTTCTTCACAGTGCCAACAAAGGCACTTCAAGAAAACTTCTTCGCTTCACAGCCCAGTAGGCTGCCACTTCATTTATAAAAACAGAATGTGTAGACAGTTCAATAAAATCACCCCCCTTTTTAAATTTAAAATAATATTTAAAAATTCCTTTTTCTTCTTAAAGTATTTGTGGTGCTTTATCCATGTCTTCTACTGTCTCCTTAAATAACTCTTCTTGGCTCCCTGAAGCACTCTGACAACGGTCAGCCTTCCTGCCCCTCCACTAAGATGTTCGCAGCTGGAGAGGCTTCCTGGGACCTCTGCCTTAAGGAGGCAGCAATGGAGGGTTCCTGCCATGGCCCTGGCAGATGGGATCCTGCTTCTCCAAAGTGATGTCCTCACTCGGCACCCATGTGGTGTTGCTCTGTTCTCCCACAGATGGCTGTTGGCCACTAGATGCCTCACCTTGGTAGGTTCCGGGCAGTTGCCACTTCTGTTTGGAAGCAACACTGCCAGTGAGGAACCCTGCCACACACAACGACGCCCCGACCCCCCATGCCCCACCCCTCTGTTGTGAGAGGATGGCAGCCTTGGGAGGGAACCATGAGCTCCCCTCTTAGCACCCTGCTTACCTCTCCTGGTGCACCTACTACCTCTCTCTACCCCCTCATTAAGGGATTCAATAAGATTGTTTCTATCTCTTAATCTCACTGTGCTCATGCAGCTTTCCTGAGATAATTGTAAAACAGGTTATAATTTAATCCTGAAATGCAGTTTCTAGGAATTTTCTTTTTAATTCATTGTTCCAAGTAGGTGTCTTTGTCTCTTTGCATATGAGAAAATGAAACTAATACTTAAAACACGGTTTCTCCCCCCTCTATTTCTCCCTTTTATTCATCCCTTAAAGTTTATGTCTGAAGTCTACCTCTATGTGGTTGGGGATACTTTCTAAACTCATCAATGGTGGGGACTTAGCTTTAACTCTCTTTTACATAATTTTGTTGATGATAGTGTCATTCAATTCCATTAATATACTAATATGGAAACAAAGGCATGATTTCAGATTTTATTTATATCTTCATGCTTTGGAAAAACAATCTCATGAGAAATCCCTCAGCCCATTAAATACCACCCTTGACATTACTTTTTTGGGTTTGCTTGTTTTTTTTTTTTTTTTTTTTGTTTTTTTTCTTTTGTTTTTTTTTTTTTTTTTTTTTTTTGAGACAGAGTCTCACTCTGTTGTTTGGGCTAGAGTGCCATGGTGTCAACCTAGCTCACAGCAACCTCAAACTCCTGGGCTCAAGTGATCCTTCTGCTTCAGCCTCCTGAGTAGCTGGGACCACAGGCATGTGCCACCATGCCCGGCTAATTTTTTCTATATATTTTTAGTTGTCCAACTAGTTTCTTTCTATTTTTAGTAGAGACGGGGTCTTGCTCTTGCTCAGGCTGGTCTCGAACTCCTGAGCTCAAACGATCCTCCCGCCTCGGCCTCCCCGAGTGACAGACATAGTATTATAGGCGTGAGCCACTACACCTGGCCTAGGGTTTGCTTGTTTTTAAAAAATGTTTTTCCTGGCTTTTGCTTTTAGTAATTGTTTTAACTATACCAACAGTAGCATACTGAGTATTTTTAGACATGTGTTGTTAAAATCCTGCGAAAATTCTTTTCATGTCAACATGTGGGATTTTGTTAATAATCATTATTGTGATCAAGAACTGCGGTAGAATTTCCTAGCTAGATGCAAATGAATTAAAAAATCCCAACATGCTCTTTGGTTATTAGAGAAGTTGTATTCTAAGTAATATTACCGTGGTGAAAATATTAAAGAGTACCTAGATTGTGAGAATCTTGAAGATAGACTATGCCTTTTGCATTTTGACATCCTCCTTGGCTGTAATGCCATGCAGGTGGTTAGTACAGCTGGGGATGGGAGACATGTGAAACTCATGGAGGATATTAGATTCTGTTCTAGCATGGGAGACCTTTAAGGATTTTGAAACTAGACACTTGTAGGTACTCTAGAGAAGTCACTCTGGGGAACTCTGTGGGAGGGTGATTTGGAGTGAAGAGCCCCTAGAGGCAGAGGGAACATTGCAGGTGGCTCTGCCAAGAGACCAGGTGGAAGAAGATATGGGGGAGTGGTGGGCAGGAGACAGATGAAGCTGTGGCTTTCATGGTACAGATCCACCATCCTTCATCTGCACTTACGACATCCAAAAAGAGCTCTGAAAACCAACAGGAATTTTTTTTGTAATTCGTTTTGACAGTAAAACCTGAGCTTGACCTAAGCTCATTTGATGATGAAACCTGACGTGAACAGCTGGAGTTCTTTTAAAATCTTTACTTATCCCACTCACGGTTCATTAAACATACATATTTGCTGCAGAACTATTAATATTCACATGTTTGATTAGGGGAAATTGCCCTGGATCTTGCTGGTTTTTTGTTTTCTATGTGATATATGACTTGTGCTTTATAACTTTTCTCAAATGGGAGAAGTTTTGATTTGGCAACACACTTGGCCTTAGGGTTTTGGAGAAAGGGTTGTGAAACTCTGTTTGACTTGCATTTACAGGATAAGGATGGTGAGACCGACTGATGATACATGGAGGGAAGAACTAGGAAGGAAAAGAACATTTCTAGGAAGACTCAAAGTTAATGATAACACTACCTCATCAGCATGAAGGGAAGGAGAACTTTGGGAAGGACATCAGAAGTGTTCATTAGATAAGGCATGATTTATTGAAAAAATCTTGAGTTTTTGAAATATGGCTCATATTTCAAAGGGGACAATTGGAGGAAGACAATTGGAATTTGAAAGAGAATTGTAGATCAGTTCATAGTATTGCATCCATGTTAATCACCTGGTTTTGATCATTGTACTCTGGTTACATAAGATGGAAATATTTGGGGAAGCTCGGTGAAGGGAATATGAGAACTCTGTGTACTATTTTTATAACTTCTTTTATAAGTCTAAGATTATTTCAAGACAGAAAGTTTTAAAAAATGAGAAAAAAGTTGTTCGTTGTATCAGGAAATGGCATCATCCAAGCTGCTTTTAAGTAGAGAATATCTATTAGTAGGAGTCTAGTTTTCTTGGAGAATTTGAAATCTACACATGAAAATCAAGTAGAATTTCAAAGTCAGGGCTTCACCCTTTCCCATTTTTTTCTTTCCTTTTTCTTAAAGCTGACCTAGTTTCTATCATAAGATTAATTTCTCATTTTCTGATCTGAGAAAAATGTTTGACTGCAGCTTAAGTGCATAAAGAACAGTTACAAAATGAAGCCAGTAGCGTCTTGAGGGTTCATGGGAAGTACCAGGACTGATCCTTTGCGTTTGGTCTCCTTGGTATTAGAGGGTGTGGTTTGGCTCTAGCTCTAGCTTGCTGCTCTGCAGGGTCAGGTGTAGGTTGATTATTTAGGACTGACAGTTATAATACCATGTTCAAAGCCAAGAGGGTTTTGTAGACAACAGGAAGAATGAAGAAAATGTGTACCTTTAATGGCCAAGGTCTTCTGGCCTGGGTTTGGTGGTGCTGATGTTGCTGGGTGTGTATTCCCCCCCTGGAGAGAGGATTAGTTTCCAAATGCCTTTGCTTCAGTCTCTCATTTTGACACCACCTCCTGTAGTTTAGTCTGATTTGTTTTGTAATTCTCTCTCCACTCCAATCCTTTCTTTCCTTTTTGATGAGAGTAGACCTAGGCTGGCAGCCAGTTGCTGTTGAGCTATAATAGAGCTAGTGGTATGAACAAAATTTGATTACTGCTGTCAACACCAGATTGAATAAGAAAGTGCATACCCTAGACAGATACTTGCAACATAAATGGTCTATTGATTTCACAAGAACTAGAAATGAGGCCACCGTGTAATCTAGCAGAAGAACGGATCTGTGAATAGAGTGGGTTCTGACATTACAGAACAGTTTTTAAAAGTGCCCCTCCTATTAGATCTTTTTAGAAGGACCTTCAGATAACTTTTGATAAACTGATTGTAGCTCCTGACTTTCTTCACCTTCAGATATTTACAGAAACTCCAATGAATGATTTGCTTTTCCTGCGTAAAATCTAGTTTAGAAGTTATATTGGTTGTTACAGACCTTATTTGCTCCTGAGCTATGATGACATTTCCACTTAGCTTAATGTGAATGTTTTAGAAATTTCCCACAATGGAAAGTTCTATTTGACATATGAAAGTTCAACGGTCAGTTTCATGGTTAGCTGGATGCCAAGAAATAACTGTAACAATGGATTGCATAGTGCAGCCTTCGGACATGGAGAATTTTTTAGAAGATGGATGAAATCACATTATTAAAACATGTTCAAGGCCTGAGGCCTTACACTGAAAAGTAAAGAAAAACGTTTTTGTTTTTTAAAGTTAATAGCCTTTTGGTATTTTCTTTGTTGTGCTTTATATAGATTTTGTTCCATGTAGTTTTTTTTGAGGGATCAGAAAAAATTAAATCTCAAAATAGGATGTTTTAGAAAAGAGGTCATTAATGTAATGGTACGTGGATTTGCTCAAACACTGTCAGGATTGAAAAAGTGATAGTCCCTTTGATTTAGATTTTTTTTTTGAATAATTACTATCTTTCTCCCAATACCACATTTTTGAGAGGGAGGAGGAAATTATTGCCCATTGTAGATCCTGACTTGTCCTTCTTGTTGACTACCTTCAAAATTTGAAATTCTTAATCTTAAATTACATCTGGTCTAAAATTTCTTTCTATAAGTAATTATGGCCATTTACTTACAAAAGGCTGCTTTAATGTACCTGTTTCTATCTAAGAAGAAGACACATACAGAAAAACAGGTGGAAAGAACCAATTTGAAAAGATTGAAATGTCATATTTACATTTGGAATTTCATTATCTTACCAGTTTTCAGAAGCAACCATTTTTTTTTTTTTTTTTTTTGAAACAGACTCTCGCTCTATTGCCCGGGCTAGAGTGCTGTGGCGTCAGCCTAGCTCACAGCAACCTCAAACTCCTGGGCTCAAGCAATCCTTCTGCCTCAGCCTTCTGAGTAGCTGGGACTACAGGCATGCGCCACCATGCCCAGCTAATTTTTTCTAAATATTTTTAGTTGTCCAATTAATTTCTTTCTATTTTTAGTAGAGACGGGGTCTCGCTCTTTCTCAGGCTGGTTTTGAACTCCTGAGCTCAAACAATCCGCCTGCCTTGGCCTCCCAGAGTGCTAGGATTACAGGCGTGAGCCACCGCGCCTGGCCAAGTGCCTGGACTTTTAAAGTGAAAATGTGGAGTTCGGTATGGCTGAAGCTGAGTGAGTCAGAAGGAGCATAGTGGGAAATAAAATGTAAGAGAGGTAAGAGGAGTACACCATGGAGAGCTTTATTGGCCATTTTGAGGATATGATGTCATTCTAAGTGAAAAGTGAGACACTGAAAGATTTTGAGAAGACAAATGATATGCATGGACTTCATGCAAAAAAGGTCTCACTTTAGCTGTTGAGTTGGGAGTAGAATGTAGGAGGACAAAGGTAGGAGAGAGTGGGTTAGTTAGGCAGCTATTGAAATAATGAAGGCAGGAGACAGTGATAACTTGGTCAATGTGACAGCAGCGGAGACAGTGAGAAAAGATCAAATTCTGGATGTATTTTGCAAGTAGACCAGTGAGATTAACTAATGCATTAGATGTGGGAATAAGAAAGAAAGAAGAGTCAGGGATGATTTTAAAATTTACGACCAATGAACTTCACTTTACATAATGTCTTCCAGGCTCATCATGTTGTCACAAATGACAGGATTTCATTCTTTTTTATGGGTGAATACTATTTCACCGTGTATATATGCCACATTTTCTTTATCCATTCATATGTTGATGGATACTTAGGTTGATTTTATATCTTAGTTATTGTGAATAGTGCTCAATAAACATGGGAGTGCAGATATCTTTTCAGCATACTGATTTCCTTTCCTTTGCATATATATCCAACAGTAGAATTGCTGGATTATGTGGTAGTTCTATTTGTAGTTTGTTTGCTTGTTTGTTTGTTTGTGTTTTTTTGAGGAAATGCTATCTTGTTCTCCATAATGGCTGTACCAGTTTACATTTCCACCAACAGTGTATAAGAATTTTCTTTTTTCACATCCTTACCAGCATTTGCTATTTTCTTTATCTTTTTGATAATAAACATCGTAACTGGGGTGAGAGACAATATCTCATTGTGGGATTTGTACATTCCCGCTTGTTGTTGAGCATTTTTTCATATATTTGTTGGCCATCTATATGCATTCTTTTGAGAAATGTCTCTTTAGATCACTTGTCCATTTTTACTTGGATTATATGTTTTTTGTTGTTGATTTGTTTGAGTTCCTTATATATTATGGATATCAATTTCTTGTCATATGAATAGTTTACAAATATTTTCTCCCATTTTATAGGTTGTCTTTTTATTCTGTTGATTATTTCCTTTGCTGTGCAGAAGAGTTTTAGTTTTACATAATTCCATTGACAAATAATTATATATGATTAACTCTTAAGAGGTGGGCACAAACTGAGGACTTTTCTTATTTTTAAGGAAGGAATGGGGCTATGTGGTAGATGTTATTAATTTATCCTGAAGTTTATTTATTCATTAAACATATATTTATAGATGCCTCTCTTGAGCTCTGCACATGCTAGCTATTGTAGATAGATAGGTAAACCAAATAGGCATGGTCCCTGTGTCACATACCTTATAATCTAATGGAAGAGAAAACTAACAAGTAAATAAACAAACATATACTTAAAATTTGTGATAAGCTCTACCATTAATAAAAATATAATTGCTTCTGGGAAAACATTTTATGAAAGCAAGACTGTAAAAAAGACTATAGTGGTCTATGGAATGTAAAGGAGAATACCTTAGACAAAATGGTCATGAAAAACCAGAAATGATAATTAATTTGAGATTTGGAAAATAAGAGAAAGCCCTCTGAGCAAAGATTGGAAGACAGTGCTCCTACCAAAATTCTTGAGTCAGAAAAGGGATTAGAAACTAGAAAAAACATGGTGGCTGGAGCTTAGTGAGTGAGAACTTATGTGGTTTGAAATAAAATTATAGCGTCAGGGAGGAAAAAGGTCTTTCTTGGCCTTGTAGGATTTCATGACACGTGCAATGGGAGGCCATCTAAGGGTTTTGAGCAAGGGAAAATAATTTTTAAGAAGTTCACTCGCTTTCTGGGTGGAAAACAGATTGGAAGGTTGCAGTCAAAGAGACTGGTTGAAAGGCTCCAGAAATATTCTAAAGAAAAAAAATGATTATGTGGAAGAAATGGTGGTAGAATTAAGTAGTGAATTGAGCCATTTTGGTGATAGAATTGAAAGGGCCTATTAATAAATTAGATATGGGAGATATGGCAATAATTTTCCATTAGGAATTTTAAAATTTTCCACTAAAGAATCCCATATTTTGTGTCTTTCTAGTTAGTTGTTCTGGAATCTGTGCAAATAAATGAAAGCACTGTTTATGATGCTGGTGCTTGATCCTCAATTGTTATGTGCTCATATTGAAAACTCATTGAAACATAAAGAATCCAATTCAATATACAACTGAAAAATAAGGATATATCTTATTAGCCAAAAAGAAATGGATGCTGAATAGGAACTCTACAAAACACACACTCTCTCTCACATACTGTAAAAAAAACAAAACCAAACATCTTTAGAATGTAGCTGTTTAATGTTTTTTTATTCATAAGAAAGAAATATGTTACCTTAACATTAAAATTTATTGTGTAATTCATTCATTACAGTCCCCCAAACGAAAGTCATAGCCTTCTTAAAAATAGAATTATTATTAAAAATACCTTCTTAGATTTCAGATGTGGCTAACTAGATATTATTAAAAGCTTAGATCTATGCTGTTGTGTCATGATTAGAAATAACACTTCCTATCCACTTACTCTGGATTTCACTCTAGTTAACAGAGTGCATAGTTGAAAACAAAGAGAGAAAGTTTTACTTAGTCAATAAAACTGCATTTTAGCCTCTTTCTTAAGGCATTTTGTTTGTACCAAAGACTGAAACATAATAAATTATTAACTCTCTCATTTCTCTTCATTTTTGAAAGAAAATAAAAAGAAGCATCCCCTTTTAAGAAAATTGTGTAGAAAGGCAGAATGAATATAACTGTTGCTGTTCTCTTCAGTTTTGTCTTCAAATTGAATCCTTAACCAATTCAAGGGGAGAAAATCTCCCTTGAAATCCAGGAACCACGTGACTGCTATTTATTCAAACTTTGACTATTTTTACATGCTGAACCCCTTGGAGAATCCAGTTTATGTCTTTCTTTTTAAAACATGGATTTTATTGAAATTACTTTTAAATTTATTCTCAATTCATTCTCCATAAAACTTAAGCCATAATTTAGAGCAGTTGAAGACACAAGAGATGTTAAAATAGTAGAGAAAAATTGATGTTTATTCTAGAAAGAATGGTGCACATTTGAAAATACCCAAAATATAATAATTTGTGGGAGAAATCAATAAAATTTTTTTTAAAACTTGTTTCTGATTATAGAAATGATAAAATTTTCATAAAAACAAACATCGAACTATAGTGGCATTCTTGTTTTCCATCATTTTTAACTTTGCTAAAAACATAAAACAAAAAAAATTAAAAATGGGCCAGAGTGCAAAGGATATGAAAGAACCGATTAGATGTCATTTCTTTTGATAAGCTTTTTAAAATCTGTAGCTCTTTTGCTGAGGCAGTGGGGAATGGGGGTAGTGCAGGAGCATAGAGGGCAGTGGGGAGTAGTGGTAGTTGAAGACTTAAGTAGTAAAAAGGCAATCAGCGTTTTATACATCACATCCCTCTGAAGCTCTAGACTTACACCCTCATACCTTGTCAATACTCCAGAAGGTCATAGAAAGATGAAGTACGGTTGAGCTACACTGGCTGGAATTTCCAATAGGACTACCAGTATAGCGTAGAACACCAAGTTGACAGTGAGTTAGAAGTTCATTCTCATGAGAAGATAGTTAATCACCGATCAAGCTAGGATACTGAGAGACGTTAGGCTTTAACCATTGTCCAAGCATACTATGTGCATAGTCTCAAGCTCTGCGGGGCTCTCGAAGTAATTAGGTAAAAAGCTAGGCCAGCCCGGGAGCAAGCCCACCTCAATTTCAATGTGATTACCCTTAACAGTAGCTCTGGCTCCTCAATATCAGAGGTCAAATCATTATCTTGAACATCTCCCAGTCAGCAGCTACAGCCTCCCTGTGGCAGTTGTTAGAAATACAAACTCTTGGATCCCAGTCCAGGCTTGAATCAGAAACTCTAGGGCTGAGGATCCAGCAATCTGTGTTTTTACAAACCCTCCAGATGATTCTGATGCAAGCTAAAGTTTGAGAAACACACAAAAATAGTTTTCAATCTTGACAGCATTAAAAAATACTGATTCATGGATCCTACCCTCAGAGATTTTGATTTAATTGTTCTTAGGAGCAGCCTGGATTTAAATAAATCTCCTGAAAGTTTTCTAGTATTTAACGGTGTGGAGCATCATTGACTAAAGGAAGATTTGAGTTTCCTGGGGAACATATCAACTCAATGGGGCTGATCCCCTAGATCACTGTAATCAAGTCTTTCTCTACCCACACAACTCCACACAATCCCAATTTTCACCTCCACTTTGGAAACTTAATATTGGTACAAAAACTATGCAGAATGAAACCCTTTCAAATGCTGTATAATTTCTTGCAGACTCAAACAAGAAAGGTGGCAGCAAAGGTCACAGGTCCTTAGGAATTTTTCTAGATTAGGACATTCCCTTCTTCCTGGTGGTTTTTTGTTTTTAAGTTAATGTGACTCATTGCTGAGTGTATTCTTGGTGTCCAAGTTCAAGTGCATTAATAGGTTTGCTCACATGATGGCTTTGTGACTTTGTGTACTTCAGGGAGTCACTTTTCAGTTATATTCTATTATGTATCTAGGAAATCTGGCACCAGATAAAATGATTCATCCTTCTAATTTTTTACTTAAAATATTAAATTACACCACTGTCTGTGGTGTTTTGTGACACTCTTTTCCTCTCAGAGATGACTGTGACTGTCAGCTTTCGCATCACTCATCTTCGTTCTTACTCTCCGGTATATATATATAGGATATAGATATATATCCTTTTAAGTCGTCCATGGTTCTACTTGCAATGCTTCTCGCAGTTGATGAAACTTACCTGGTTGTATCGATCATTTCCATCATGGATGATTCAGCTATTCATACAGACGTAATTGCTTTGTTTCAAAAATGGCATTTGGCATTTTGGGATAATGAGATGGCAGCAGATATTTGAAGGTAAAATGAGTAATGTGTGTATATTGCTGTGACTTTTTCTTTCTTCTCTGGACCTTATGAGTGGAGGTTTTGAGAATATATAGGGGATCTTTGGTCAGTTGGATGACTAGTTCCCTTAAAAAAATCAATTCCATTTTTTAAAAAATGTAGTATAGTGACTGAGAATGTAGATTGTGGAGCAAAACTATACCAGCGGGAGTGTGAAGCCCAGCTTTGTTGTCTACTATATTTGTGAGCTTATACGAGCTATTTAACCTTTTAATGCCTGCATATTTCATCTTTAAACTTGGAATGAAAATTATATTCTTGCTGAGGACAGTCTTACAGATTAAGCCAGTTAACATGTGTAAAGCACTTAAAACAAGGCTTTTCACATAATAAGATCTCAATAAATCTTACTATATATGTAAAGATCTTGCTATTCTTACATTCAGATTCATGAATCTAAGTTTTTAAAAGTTGTAATCACTGGATAATATAATGAGACAAAACATGAACTCAATTTAGTTTGCAATCATTTTTATATCTTTGAGAATTTTTTAAATAAATGTAGCAAAAACCCTTGAGTTTCACAGCTGTATCCAAGCTGGGCTGACTTGCTCCTGCATGGGGCCAGTCACTGGGATCCCTATGCACCCTTCACTAATTCCCATACAGATGTGATGCTCCCACCAGGCAGCAGGAGATTGGTTTCAGGACTCCCATGGACACTATAATCTTCAGATGCTATGGTACCTTATATAAAATGCTGTAGTATCTGTATATAGCTTGTGTACATCCTCCCATATACTTTAAATCATCTCTAGATTATATATAATATCTAATACAATGCACATGCTATGTAAATATTTGTTATACTGTATTTTTATTTGTATTATTTTTAATTGTATTGTTATTTGTTGTTGTTTTATTTTTTTAATATTTGGTTGGTTTCATCCATGCATGTGGAACCTGTGGCTATTAGTCCACTAGAGCTACTATAAGAGAATACTGAAGATTGGGTGGCTTTAACAACAGAGATTTATTTTCTCCCATTCTGGAGACTGGAAGTCCAAGATCAAGATGTTGGCAGGTTTGGTTTCTCCTGAGGTATCTCTTTTTGGCTTGCAGATGGCTGCCTTATTGTTGTGTTCTCACATGATCTTCGCTCTAACCCTTAGTGTCTCTTTCTCTTCTTAGGAGGGCACCAGACATACCAGGTTAGGGCTCCACCTTTATGACCTCATTTAACCTTAATTATCTCTCTGAAGTTCCTCTCTTCAAAGACAGTCACATTTAGGGTTAGGGCTTCAATATATAAACTTAAAGGGGACACAATTCAGTTTATAACAAAGTAAATGTAAATCCTCTTTAAAAAATGAAGCCTCAACCCAGGCCTTAAAAATCTCCATGAATTTACATTAGGGAGTTGAATACAATTGCCATTAAAAAGAGCTACGAAACACATAAAGAAAAAAATCAGGCGAGGGGGAGTGAGCAGAAACAAAAACTGTCAAAATAGTTATCCTAAGGATCTTATACATTAGGATGCTAGGGCCTATTTAGGATATAAAAAAGCAAATTGTGTCAAAATATATAAAGAAACTTAAAAAGAATGAAAACAGCAGCCAAAAACAAATGAGTATAAGAAAAATAGATTAGCATTGTTTTCTTTCTAGTTTACATAATTTCAAACTTACAAAAATTATAAAAATAAAAATAATACAAGGAACACCAGTAGACATTTTACCTAAATTTGTCTATTAACATTTTACCCTATTTTGCACATACAGAGGCAACTTGATTTATGATGGGGTTATGTATCGATAAACCTATCCTAAGTTGAAAATGCATTTAATAACCTGATAAACTCATTGTAAAATTAAAAAATTGTTAATTAAACCATTTTAAGTCTAGATGTTCCTTGATTTATATAGGGTTATGTCCTGATAAACCCATGATAAAGTTGAAGAATCATAAGTTGTACTATTGCTAAGTCCAGATGAATTATATATCTAATATATTAAATAAAGAAAAGGCAGTATATGTTCCCATGATTAGTAATTGCTAGTATTTTTAAACCATGGATTTTTAGATTCAAAAAGATTAAAGAACCTTAACAAGGATAAACAAAAAGAAATTTGCTAGTAGAAATTTTAGTAAAACCTCAGACCAGTGAAACTTGACAAGCTGAAACTTGAAAGCTGAATGAACAGTGAAATTTGAAAGCTAAGTGAATGAAAGAATAGACCTGTTATCAACAAAAAAATGGCAATTAGAATTATAACTGATTCCTCAACATCAGCAATGAAAGCCAGAAGACAGTAGAATTTCTTCCTTCAAGTTCAGAGGAAAAATAACTGCCAATCTCTAATTATGTCTCCAGATAAACATGCACTGAGAATGAGGGCGAAGAAAAACATTTTCAGGTAAAAGAAACAATAAAAATCAAAACAACAACAACAAAAACTTTCTGAAGATATTCCTACCAAAAGACCTTCACTGTAGGAATTTCTAAAGGATACAATTCAGAATGGAGGAAAATAATCCCAGAAGGATGACTCGAAATATCAGAAGTAAATGGTAAAATATCGGCAAATATTATATGTGTTTAAACCTAAATAAATACTGACCGTAGAAAAGGACCATATATAGATAGTAAAAAAAGCAAGGCAGAATTAAACTACTGTATAGCAGTTTTATGTAAGATTGGAAAGGATCCTGTAAGGATTGAAAGGAGGAAAGAGATGTAAAATAAGAGATTAAAGGTCACTGTAACAAAGAAGCATACTGACCAATCTTAAGTATGAATATAAATCCATATAGATTGATACCAAAGTTATATTAATGCATCTTAAAGGAGGAAAAACATGAACTTCCAAAGAATGCAGAAAGAAAATAATTCAGCACCCGATTGTAAGCAGTTATTTCTACTGACACATAATAATTGTAAATATTTATGGGGTATGTGTGATATTTTGATACATGCACACAATATGTAATGATCACATCAAAGTCTTTAGGATATCCATCACCTCAAACATTTATCATTACTTTGTTAACATTTCGACTCTAGCTATATTGAAATCTGCAATAAATTATTGCTGACTAACCCTCTTATGCTATCAAGCAGTAGAACTTACTCCTTCTAACTATCTGTTGGTACCCATCAACCAACCGCTCTTCAGCCCCCAGCCGCATGCTTCACAGTGTCTGGTAACCATCATTCTACTCTCTATTTCCTTGAGATCAACATTTCTTAGCTTTCACATACGAGTGAGAACATGAAATATTTGTCTGTCTGTGCCTGACTTATTTCACGTAACATAATGACCTCCAGTTCCATCCACATTTCTGCAAATGACATGATTTAACTTTCTTTTATGGTTGAATACATCTGTTGGCCATTTGTATGTCTTCTCTTGAGAAATATCTATTCAGATCCTTTGTCCACTTTTTAATAAAATTTTTTGAGTTATTTTGCTGTTGAATGTTTGAGTTGAATGTTTGAGTTCCTCTTAATATTAGTCTCTTTTTGAATGAATAGTTTGCAAATATTTACTTTCATTCTATAGGTTTTCTCTCACTCTGTTGATTGTTTCTTTTGCTGTGCACAAGCTTTTTAGTTTAATATAGTTCCTTTTGGCTATTTTTGTTTTTGTTGCCTGTGCTTTTGAAGTATTAGTTATAAAATCTTTACCTTGACCAATGCTCTGAAGTGTTTCCACTTTTTCCCCTCTGTTTTCTATAAAACGACTTACTTTTATAGTTCCAGGTTTTATGTTTAATTCTTTAATTCATTTTGGCTTGATTTTTGTATATGTTGACAGAAAGGGGTCTAGTTTCATTCTTCTTCATATGGATGTCATTTTCCCAAAACCAAATATTGAAGATGGTGTTCCTTCCCCAATGTATGTTCTTGACATCTTTGTGGAAAATCAGTTAGCTACAAATATGTGGATATCTTTTTTGGGTTCTCTATTGTATTCCATTGATCTGTGTGTCTGTTTTTATACCAAATACCATGCTATTTTGGTTACTATAGTTTTGTAGTATATTTCAAGTCAGGTAGTGTGATGCCCCCAGCTTTGTTCATTTTGTTCAGTATTGCTTTGCCTGCTTGGGGTCTTTTTTGGTTCCATATGAATTTTAGGATTTTTTTTCTATTTTCATGAAGAATATCATTGATATTTTCATAGGGAAGACATTGAATCTGTAGAGTCCTTTGGATTGTATTGTCATTTTAACAATATTAATTTTTCCAACCCATAAGCATGAAATGTCTTTCCACTTGTTTGTGTCATCTTTAATTTCTTTAATTAATGTTTTGTAGTTTTAGTTGTAGAGGTCATTCACCTTCTTGGTTAAGTTTATTCTTAGGGTTTTTTTGTAGTATTGTAAATGGGATTGCTTTCTTGATTCTTTTAATTCTGTTAATGAAGTATTGAAATGCTACTGATTTTTTTTATGTCCATATTGTACCCTAAACCTTTGCCGAATTGATCAGGAATAAGAGTTTTTGGTTGAGTCTTAAGGTTTTTCTGTATATAAGATCTGTAGACAGGGACAGTTTGACTTTCTCTTTTCCAATTTGGTGCCGTTTATTTCTTTCTCTTGCCTAATTTCTTTAGCTAGGACTTCCAGTACTATGTTGAATAAGCATGGTAAAAGTAGACATCCTTGTCTTCTTCTAGTTCTTACAGGAAAGGCTTTCGGTTTTTCCCCACTCAGTATGATTTTTCCTGTGGGTTTGTCATATATGCCTTTATTATGTTGAGGTATGTTCCTTCTATGCCTAGTTTGTTGAGAATTTTTGTCATTAAGAAATACTGAATTTCATCAAATACTTTTTCTGCATTTTTTGAAATGATCATATGGTTTTTGCCCGTTATTTTATTGATGTGACATATCATATTTATTGATTTGCATATATTGAACTTTTCTTGCATCCCTGGAATTAATTCTATTTGGTCATTGTGTATTGTATTTTTGATGTGTTGTTGGATTTAGTTTGCTCATATTTTGTTGAGGATTTTTGAATCTATGTTCACCAAGGATATTCACCTGTAGTTTTCTTTTTTATTATTATACCCTTGTCTGATTTTGTCAGAGTAATGATAGCCTTGTAGAATAAGTTAAGAAAATACCCTTTTCTTTAATTTTTTTGGAATTGTTTGAGAAGAATTAGTGTTAGTTTTTTATAAGTTTGGTAGAATTTGGTAGTAAAGTCATCCAGTCCTGGGCTTTTCTTTTATGGGAGACTTTTTATGAGTCCCGACAATCTCCTGACTCATTATTTCTCTGTTTAGTTTTTCTATTTCTTCCTGGTTCAACCTGAGTAGGTTGTATATGTGTAGGAATTTATCCATTTCCTCTGTTTTCTAATTTGTTAGCATATAATCGTTCATCATAGTCTCTAGTGATCTTTCACGTTGTTTGATATTAGTTATAATGTCTCCTTTTCCATTTCTGAATTTATTTATTTGGATCTCTCCTCTTTTGCCCTTGTTTTTTTCTTGATCTAATCAGCCGATTATTGATTTTGTTTATCTTTTTAAAAAAACAACTTTCTGCTTCGATATTTATTATTTCTTTCCTTCTAGTAATTTTGGGTTTGATTCATTCTTGCTTTTCTAGTTCCTTGAGTTGCATAATTGGTTATTTTAAATCTTTCTACTTTTTTGATGTAGGCATTTATTGCTATGAATTTTCCTTTTAGCATTGCTTTTGCTGTGACCTATACGTTTTGGTATGTTACATTTCCATTCTCATTTGTTTCAAGACTTTTTTTTTTATTTCCGTCTTAATTGTTTAGAATTGTTATATCTTCTTTATGAAGTGATCCCTTTATTATTATATAATGATCTTCTTTGTCTCTAATTCTTTATGCAGTTTCGACTTGTCTGTTTTTTTCAATGTAAGTATAGCTACTCCTGCTCACTTTGGATTCCCATTTGCATGCAATATACATTTTTCTTACCCCTTCATTTTCAGTCTGTATATCTTTACAGGTAAAATTAGTTTCTTGTAGGCAGCATATAGGTAGGTTGCATCTTATAGCCATTCATACACTCTACGTCTTTTAAGTGGGGAATTTAATCCATTTAACTTCAAGGTTATTCCTGATAGGTGAGAACTTATTCCTATAATTTTGTTAATTGTTTTCTGTGGTTTTTTTTTTTGTATATCCTTTGTTCCTTTTTCTCTCTTTCATTTTTTATTAATGTAGTTTGGTGGCTTTCTGTAGTGGTAACATTTGACTCCTTTCTCTTTTTCATTTGTGTGTGTACTCTATCTGTTTTATACTTTCATGTGTTTTCATGATGGTAGATATCATCTTTTTGCTTCCAAATGTAGGACTTCCTTAAGAATTTCTTGTAGGACTAGTCAAGTGGTGATGAATTCTCTCAGTTTTTCCTTGTCTGGAAAGGACAATATTTTTCCTTCATTCTTGAAGGATAACTCTGTTAGGTATAGTATCCTTGGACGGCAGGGTATTTTTTTCTTCATCACTTTGAATATATCATCCCATTCACTCCTGGCCTATAAAGTTTCTTTTGATAAATCCACTGTTAGTCTGATAGGGATTTCCTTACATGTGACTTGACATTTTTCTCTTGCTGTTTTGGAATTCTTTCTGTTTTTGACTTTTAACAGTTTGACTATAATGTACTTTGGAAAATATCTTTTTGGACTGAAACTATTTGGGAGTCTGTGAGCTTTTTGTAACCGGATGTCTCTATCTCTTGCAAGGCTTGGGAAGTTTTCAGCTATTATTTTGTTAAATAAGTTTTCTATGCTTTTGCTCATCTCTTCTCCTACTGGAACTCCCAGAATTAAATATTTGGTTGTGCATGATGTCCTATATGCAGGCTTTCTGAATTCTTTTTTATTCTTTCTTTTCTTCTTTAACTGGTTTATTTCAAAAGACCTGTATTCAAGTTCAGAAATTATTTTTTCTGTTTGATCTAGTCTATTGGTAAAGTTCTCCATTGTATTTTTTATTCCATTCATTGTCTTCTTTGGTCTAGAATTTATGTTTAGTTCTTTTATATGATATCTTCTCTTTGTTAAATTACTTCTTCAGGTCATGAATTGTTTTCCTAATTTCTTTGTATTTTTTAAATCTGTGGTCTCTTGTATCTCACTTAGTTTTAAAAAATATCATTATTTTGAATTTGTTTTCAGGCATTTTATAAGTTTCCTTTTTTGGTATCTGTTACCAGAGAATTATTATGTTCTTTGGAGACGGCATATGTACTTGCTTTTTCATCTTTCTTGTGTCCTTATGCTGGTATCTTCATATATGGTGTAACAGTTGCTTCTTCCAATTTTAAGGATTGACTTTCATAGGGAAAAATTTTTTCCTATACATGTATGTATAGTGTTGATTGGGTAGAGTACTTTGGCTTTGATTCTGGGTGGGCACAGTAGTTTAGTATCCACATGATTTCTCTGGTTATAATCATATTAGTGATGCTTGTGAGTTCCTCAGTACCTTAGACTATAGTTGTTAGTGGAGACTGTTGTTAAGCTTTATGGGGGAAATGAATACTAGACAGGCTGGTCCTCAGGCACCAGAGTTTGTGGCAGCAGACAAGGCAGGCCTCTCCTCAGATGGTATGCATGGGTTCCAGTCATGGCAGGTAGAGTGGGTTGATCCCCATGGTCCTGGCTGGTGAGCTCTTGTATCAAAGTTGGTGAGTGTGACAAGACTATTCTCAGGGCCCCAAATGGTGTATGAAGACACCAGCAGTGGTGGACAGAGTGGGTCAATCCCCAGGCCCCTGAACAATGTGTGTGAGTGCTAGTGGTAGGAGCAGTGGATGGGGCCAGCCTGTCTTCAGGCCCCCTGATGGTGCATGTAGGTGCTGGCTGTGGCAAGTGGGAAAAACTGATCCCCAGATGCCCAGATGATGCACTTGGACACAGGCAGCAGCGAGCAGGTGGACTTGTCCTCAGAACCCAGATGACACACTCAGGTGCTGGCAGTGATAGCACCGGGCAGGACCGGCCTGTTCTTAGGGCCTTGGGTAGTGCACAGTCAGTGGTGGCAAGGGTGGGTGAGTGAGTCAATCCCCAAGCTTCTGGAAGATGTGCATGGGTGTTGGTGTGCCCTGTGGGCCTCTCCTCAGGTCCGCCCAAGGGTGTGAGTGAATGCTGCTGGTGGGAGTTGATCACAAGGATCCCAGATAACATGCATGGGCACCAGTGGTGGGTGGGGTAGAATTCTTCTCAGACATGCAGATCTCCAGATTATTTTCATCAGTCCCTGTCCTGTTCTCACTCTTAGGGTTGAAATATACCCAGGAGGCACATGCAAGTCACAGCACCATAAGCCGCCGTGGGACCGGCAGTGTCACAGAAGAGTATACCAGCTTTCACTGGCCAATGCAGGCATTCAGCAGTTTACATTAAGAGTAAAACCATTCTCTCTTTTCAGTAAACAAAGTCTTACAGGTTAAATTGTATTTCTCAAAAAGCTGTGTTGAAATCCTAACTTCCAGTATCTCAGAATGTGAACTTATTTGGAAATAAGGTTATCGCATATGTAATTAGTCAAGCTAAGATGAGGTCCTACTGAAGAAGGGTGAGCCCTTAATGCAATATGGCAGTTGTCCTTATAAGAAGAGGAGAAGAGACAAAGAGACGGACACACAGAGAGAAGATGGTCATGTGATGATGGAGATAGAGATTGGAGTGATGCAACTATAAGACAAAGAACACTAAGGATTGCCAAGAAATACCAGAAGCTAAAAGAGACAACAAAATATTCTTTCCTACAGCTTTCATTGGGAGAATATGCCTGCTAAAAGCTTTATTTCAGACTTCTAGCATCCAGACCTGTGAAGGAATAAATTTCTGTTGCTTTAAGCCACAAAGTTTGTGGTACTTTTTATAGCAGCTATAGAAAACCAGCATACCAAGAATAGAAATATTTAAATTAATCTGATAAATTATATGTGCCAAAACCTATAGCAAACATCATGCTTAATGATGACATGGTACAGTCATTTCCTTTATAATAAAAATGCATTTTTCTCTTACACTATACACAAAAGTCAAATCCAGGTACATAAAACCATTAATGCAAAAAGAAAATCCCCCACATTTTTGAATGAGTACCTAGGAAAATATCTTTATGACTCCAATAAAAGTGGTAGAAAAAGACATAATTTTAAAAAAGACATACATCATAAAGAAAAAAACAGTTATGTAAAGACACATGAATTATAACTTTTCATAGCTGCAATATATTCAATAGCCTCTAACTAGAAATATGATAGTAAATAATTGAATTGTGATATTTTTATGCAGTACAATATTATATAGTCATGAAAGTGCATGAACTAAAGTTACACTCATGCATGTGGAGGAATTTTATAAGTATAATCTCACAAATAAAATAAATTACAGTTTGCAAAAGAATGTAGAGTATATAATTTATACAGATGTTTCAAAACATTTGAAATAACAGTATGTATTACTTATAATAAAAATTTATATAAGAAAATGTATAAATAAATGATGTTATCATTATCATAATGGTAACATTATCTCTGGTTGTAGGAGTAGGGCTATCGCCAGGGAGAAAATGTGAGAGAGTTTCATCTATAAAGCCTAATTTTGCATTTATTATACATTTCCAGTTCTTCTTTATTTCATAATAATTTTAAACAATGGCACCTCTATAGCCCCGATTGATAAAATCTGACCTACTTAAAGTCTCAATAATTGCACAGAAAGGTTTTGTACTCTGGAAGGAGATATTTTACTGGTACCTCTATTTCTTTATACTTTCCTCTATGCTACAAATATTTTGAGTATCTATGTATGTCAATTATAGCATTAGGTATTTATATCCTTCCTCCAAAAGAAATAGAAAATTATTATTATTATTTTTTTTTTTTTTTTGAGACAGAGTCTGGCTCTATTCCCCTGGCTGGAGTGCCGTGGCGTGAGCCTTGCTCACAGCAATCTCAAATTCCTGGGCTCAAGCTATCCTCCTGCCTCAGCCTCCCGAGTAGCTGGGACTACAGGCATGTGCCACCATGCCCGGCTAATTTCTTCTATATATATATATTTTTAGTTGTCCAGATAATTTCTTTCTATTTTTAGTTGAGATGGGGGTCTCGCTCTTGCTCAGGCTGGTCTTGAACTCCTGACCTTGAGCGATCCACCTGCCTCGGCCTCCCAGAGTGCTAGGATTACAGGTGTGAGCCACCGCGCCTGGCCTAGAAAATTATTTTATATTATTATCCTAGTCCTTCCTAGGTCTAACAACGTTTGATCCATTTGGTCCAAATTTGGGATGACTCCCTTTCTCCATAGGGATCTCTCTTGGAATATTCTCTCTGAGGGCACTAGAAAGTGCATGGGTACCTTCTTCTTAAGCCTTTTCCCTTTGGCCTATTGATCATCAGGTGGAAGCTTTGCTAGTTGCTATGTTTTTAAGACGTGGCTTTATTTTCTATCCCTCTGAAATAATTACTTCCCTTTATTTATCTCTCTGGGCAGAAAAACAAATCCTTTCTTCTCTTTTTATTTTTTTCTCTTTTATTTTTCAAATTGCCCTAAATCTAACAGAGGGACATGGAAATATAATGTGGTTCATTGCTGATGACTTTCACATGTTCGGACCAAGCTTTTGCACATGTAGCAACTACTACAAGCTGAATGCTAATCACTGTGAACTCCCTACCTGCTCTGAATATGTTTTATTGTAAATATTTATAATTTCCAGAAAATCAAAGGAGTAGCATCCATGGTCTTCATATTGTCTTTTTTGAAAGATATGTCTGCTTTGTTCCATTGTGGAGATTGAAAATAACTTGAGGAAATCCATTATTTTTCTAGCACATTTTTATTTAGTAAGTTTCTCAAATAGCATTTGTCTTCAGATCTTTTCACATTTCTTTCTAGCACCCGGCTCAGAAGGAGTCATCATTTATTGGCCATGTAGAAAAGTTAACTATTTGGGGCAAAATATATTTGGAATTTATGAAAGTTTCCTAAAATATATTACTTGCTGAGACTTTTCTATTTTGAAGTCTCAATACAGTGGCTCTGCTCAATGTACCACATAGATACAGGACATTATATTAACCTTCCAGATGGGTTTTGCCAGTGTTCTTGCTTGCCACACAAGTGTCAGATGATGAGACAAAGTATCAGATAATGAGGTCCTCGAGCTGTCAATCTGTTCACTGTCGTCTAAGGCAAGCTTATTGGACCTTGGATTCACTGCGTTGCTTTTGTAGGGAGGAAGAATGAGAACACACAGTGGCTGTAAGAACAACTAGAGTGGAATAATCCAAAGAGGATGGGTTGAAGCCATGCTATATACAAACACTGAGGCTCAACTTAATGAACTACGGTTGTATGATAGTAATAGAAACCATGTTGTCATAAGGGAAACAGAGATGGAGATACTAAGTTTGGGCAAATTTATAAGCTATCCAACCATGGGGTAAATTTTTAAATTATAGAGAATTATAACTTTGCAGTGGATAGACATATGTTGTGTCAAAAGTAGAATAAAGGCCTTGAGGCAAATAATGTGAAAGGGGTCTCCAAGATTTCATTGTTTAAAAAAGTAGCAAACCCCTATAGCACCTCTAGGTAGGGGAGTGGTGTGTGTGTGTGTGTGTGTGTGTGTGTGTGTGTGTGTGTGTAGGATGTAGAGTTGACACAGTTCCTGAAGGTCGTTTGTACAGTGATTGTGCTCAAGGTCAAAACCATTCATCAAAGACAAATGCATAGCCATTTAATTTGACAAGTACTTAAGACGACTCCCTGGCTTTTTAGCTACATTTGTACTTGTAATGTTTGATTCAAACCACATTTGAGGAGTTTACTGTCACGGCTTTTTGGCTGAATGCCTCAGGTCAGCCCACGACAAATAGTCAGACAAGGAAAAAGGTTGGACGAAGAAAAGGGTCCAATGGAAAGCAACATCTAATATTCAAGACTTGGCAGCACGCATGAGGACAGGTGGCAGAAATCTTTCATGCTGAAAAGCAGTCTGAAAGGTGACATTGAACACGGGTAATAGAGAAAGGTTTAACAGTCCAATTCCCCAATTTAGAAATGCTACTGAGAACCCAGTGTTCCATAGGACAAGGATCAAAATTCTCAGCTAAAGGCAGTTTGTATGTAGAAAGAAAAAGGGCATTGCTATAAATATCAGATGGTTTATTGTATGGCATGCCAGAGGGAAGATAATGAAAGCAGTATCATATTCTCTAAGGTTGAAAATAAATCTGGGGTAAATACCTCTACCAGAATCCTGAGGTATGGATGCTAAAACATAAATGAGGGATCTTTAGCATTTTAGAAGTGTAATTTGCTCTAAAATTTAGACAAACTGTGTATTACTGATGACAGAAATGTACAATATAGGGGGAAAAATGTGCAGATTTAGAACAGTATTATGGGATCTTCTTCGAAGTTTCATGCAGGTGATTAAATTATTCACAGACTTTGAAAAGACACATAAAAAAACTAAAGAGAAAAAAGAAGACTTGGTAACAGCCATCTGAAAGGGGAAGTAGAGAAGGAGGATGACAGAAAATTCAAGGTAATCGAATCAAAAGCAACCCAAGTGGTCTTTGGTGTAGAAAGCTACTGAAACATAGACCCTTGGACAGGCTGGAGAAAGGTGAGAGGGCAAAATGAGACTATCCTGTGGTTAGAGCTGTAAGTGTCCACCCCAAAAGCCCAGATTGGCCACCCTCAGTGCCAAGAGAAGCAGGAACAGGAATTCTGGATACGTGTTCAAATGCTGCCAAATAGCCATTGACTGATACAACTTTTTCCTTCAGTCTGACTCCTTTTCCTGCCTGTATACTATTTCATTTCCCTCAAAATTTGGAACTATTTAGGATTTCATACACTTCCTTTTCCCTCCTCTATTATTGTCACTTATTATTTTTTTCTCTTTCCCTCATAATCAGCCGTTGGGTTTCTGAGTGAAACATTCTGAAACCCCATTTTGGTCTGTGATATTTTAGCAGCTTACAATTCTGCAAGGGTTCTTCAGATTTCTGTAATTTCTGCTTCAAGATATTGCTTCTATTTATTTATTTTTTGTATACATTTAAGGTGAACAACATGATGTGTTGATATACTTCTCCTGATATACATACATATAATGAAATTATTACTATAATCAAGCAAATTAACATAATCATCATCATAATTATTTAATTTATTTTTTTGTGTGCTAAGAGTATCTAAAACCTACTCTCTTGGCAAATTATCAGGATACAATACAATATTATTAACTATAGCCTTCAAGTTGTACATTAGATCTCTAGTTTATTCATCCTACATAACTGAAACTTTGTATTCTTTGACTTACATCTTCCCATCCCCACCCCCCCAACCTACCCCTGGAAACCATCATTTTACTCTGTTTCTGGGTATTCAATTATTTTTTTAAATTCTACATATAAGTGAGATCATACAGTATTTTTTTTTCTTTTTGGCTTATTTCACTTATAATGTCCTCCAAATTCATCCACATTGTCACAGATGGCAAGATCTCCATTTTTAAGATTGAATAATATTCCATTGCTTATATACCACAATTTCTTTATGCATTCATCTGTCAGCATATACCTTAGGTTTTTTCATACATCAGCTATTGTGAATAATTCTGTAGTTAATATAGAAGTGCAGGTATATTTATATGGTGGCGTTTTCATTTCTTTTGGGTATATACCCAGAAGAAGGATGACCAGGTCATAAAGTAGTTCTATTTTTAATTTCTTTAGAAACCTTTATACTGTTTTCCATGGTGTCTGCACCAATCTACATTTCCACCAACACTTGTTATTTCTTGTTGTTTTGATAAAATCCATCATAACAAGTGCGAGATGATAGCTCGTTGTGGTTTCATTTGCATTTTCCTGATGATTAGTGATGTGGAGTACCTTTTCATATACTACCTGTTAGCCATTTCTATGTCTTCTATGGAAAAAATGTCGATTCAGGTCCTTTGCCTATTTTTAAATCAGGTTGTTTATTTATTTATCTATTTATGTATTTAACTATTGTATTGTGTGAGTTCTTCGTATAGTTTGAATATTAACCCCTTGTCAGAAACATAGTTCACAAATAGTTTTTCCCAATCTATGCCTTTTCATTTTGTCACCTGTTTCCTTTGTTGCAGAGCAGCTTTTTATCCTGATATAGTCCCACTTGTTGCTGCCTGTGACTTTCGTGTCTTGTCAAAAAATCATTGCCAAGGCCAATGTCAAGAAGCTTTGCCTGTATGTTTCCTTCTAAGAGTTTTATAGTTTCAGGTCTTATGTTTAAGTTTTTAATCCATTTTCATATGCTTTTCCTACAATAATTATCTAATTTCATTCTTTGCATATGAATATTCATTTTTCCCAACACCATTTATTAAAGAGACTATCCTTTCTCCATGGTTTCTTGGTGTCCTTGTCAATAATAGTTGATCATAAATGCTTGGCTTTATATCTGGGCTCTCTATTTTGTTCTATTGACCCGTATGCTTGTTTTTATGGCAGTACCAAATTGTTTTAATTAATATTGCTTTGTAATAGATTTTGAAATCACACAGTGTGGTGTCTCCAGCTTTGCTCTTTCTGTTTAGGCTTGTTTGCTAGTCAGGGTCTTTTGTGGTTCCATATGATTTTAGGATTGTCTTTTATATTACCATGAAAAATTTCATTGGACTTTTGATAGGGATTGCATTGAATCTGTACATCATTTTGGTTAGAATGGCCATTTTAGCAATAGTAAATCTTTTTTTTTTTTTTTGCAATAGTAAATCTTTGAATCCATGAACACAAAATATTTTTCCACTTATCTGTGACTTCAATTTCTTTCATTAATGTTTTACAGTTTTCTGTGTAAAGATCTTTCACTTCCTTAGTTAAATTTATTCTTAAATATTTTATTTATTTTTTGGATAGCATTTCTATACACTAACAATAAATTATCAGAAAAAGAAATCAAGACATTGCTTTTTAAAATACCTGAAAGTGCCTTCTCCTGGACCACTGCAGTCTTGTTGGCATTCCTCCCCGTTCCCACACTCCAATGTATCCACCACAGTTTCTTCTTAGTCCAAGTGCAAGACCCAGACATTGAGAACTTCCTTCTCCACGAATTCTGTTCTATTCCTGCTGGTTACCTCTTTTCTCCTGAGTGCCTCCCACCTCTCCATCTGTACTGCCACCTGCTGGTTACAAACAGCCTTGTTCCACTCCGGGATCTATCAGTTACTTAATATCAAGAAATAACAATGGCAATAAAAAACCTGCAATAGACAATATACCGATTTTAAAATAATTGTGAATAAAATGAATAAAAACTTTTCATGTCGTGGAACTTACCTTAAACAATAAACAATATAAATGAAACTGAATTTCACATTAAATAGAGATCATTCCTTACAAGAAGAAAATAAAAAAGAAGGAAGAAGTGTGAAATGTCTGGGAAGTTAAAATTCATGATAGGCTAAGTAGGATAAGCCTCTCTGTAAAGGTGACTATTGAATAAACATGGGAGGAAATGAAGAGCCAACCACGTAGCTATCTTGGGAAACAATATTGTAGACAAAGAACAGCAGCAGCAAAAGCCCCGAGGTGACAGTAAACTGGCTTGTTCAAGGCACAACAGAGGAGCCAGGGTAGACAGAGAAGCAGGAATGAAGGGTGGGAGTAGAAGTGGTCTGAGAGGTCACAGGGACCAGAGCATGCAGGGATGTTGTGGTCACTGTACACATTTTGGCTTTGATTCTAAAGCAGGGTTCTGGTAAAGGAAGCATATGTTCTGCTTTATGTTTTAACAGAACTACTCTGGTTGCTTTACAAAGAATACATTGTGGCTTAGAGATGTGAACAGACTTCCTCAATAGTCTGAGACTTAAAGTCCACGTGCCTAACCATAAAGATATCTAAGTATACTAGTCAGATTGGTAACAAAGTGGTTTATAAACCAGAGACAGTGAGTAAGCCCTATGCATTTTATAGAATAATCATGCTTCTTAAAATATTGCAAGAAGATTTAAAATGCAACCCAAACTTAGAAAGCAATGAGCAAACCTTACAAGAAATGCCTCTGTGGTAGCAGTTCTCAAACCTCTTGATTTGGGGACTTCTCAGAATTTCTTATTACTTAAAATTATTGAGGACCCCAAAGAGCCTAGGTTTATGTGGGTTAAATCTATCGATATTTATCATAATTCAAATTAAATTAAGATACTTTAAAACTAGATCTAAACCTAAGGAGTGAAACTATTAGAACTCTAGAGGAAGAAGTTGGAAATTCTCAATTTATACTTTTGTTTTCAATTTCTTTTTAGAGTCCTTTGCTGTTTAACTAATATTTTAGTATCATCGATATTCTTTTTTTTTTTTTTTTTTTTGAGATAGATTATTACTCTGTTGCCTGGGCGAGTGCCGTGGTGTCAGCCTAGCTCACAGCAACCTCAAACTCTTGGGCTGAAATGATCCTTCTGCCTCAACCTCCCGAGTAGCTGCGACTGCAGGCATGCGCCACCATGCCTGGCTAATGTTTTTGGTTTCTATTTTTAGTTGCCTGGCTAATTTTTTCTATTTTTAGTAGAGACGGGGTCTCACTTTTGCTCAGGCTGGTCTCTAACTCCTGACCCTAAGTGATCCTCCCACCTCAGCCTCCTTGAGTGTTAGGATTACAGGTGAGCCACAATGTCCGGCCTTAATAGGCTTTTTTGAAGACTATCAAGTGTAACTCGAACATTTATTCAGTAAAACAAAGGAATTGAAATGGTCAGAAAGATATTAACAAATATTAAAATTGGAAGACTTGATTTTAAGACATTATAAAGTTACAGTAATCAACTCAGTGTAATACTGGTATATGCAGCAATATATAAGAGTGAAACAGAGTAGAGAATTCAGAAATAGACCCACACATGTATGATCATTCAATTTTCAGTGAAGAGAACAAAGCGAATCCTTACTCTAGAGCTTTTTAAAATATTATTGCATCAAAGCACATGTGGGAAGTGATTATACCTGTGGTGAAACAAGTAACTAATGTAGTCTATCGCCTCAGATTCTCTCCAAAAGCTTCAGGGTCTGAAGGAATCAGTATCTTGATACACCTATAACCTGGGACACAGATTAGTGACACAGTCATTGGACTGAATTTATTTTTAAGTAACTAGATCAAGCTCTGTTAGGCAGAATGTTAGCTTGAAAATTAGGGAAAAATAAAATTATACTTTTGTCCAGTTGACTTTTTTGATCTTCGGTCTCGCGAAATTCCAACTTAGCCTTTGCCTACTATTATTAGTGATGCAGCCAATGCATTGACCAAATTCCATCTCTACTCACGAGCAATCAAAGAACAAGGGCTGAACCTTAAGTTCAAAAAACCTAAGTAACTTCCTGTCTGTGCTATCAACATAACTTGTCATGGTGAGATCACTTCCTTCCTACTGCTATCTCAATATCATTATTTGTTGCAGTGCATTCGAAAATAATTAAGATGAGAACAAGCAGCCAAAGAATAAGCATTCCAGGGCATTGAAATAAAGTCAGGTTATTCAATGAGAAACCATGAACACCGACAGAGGAACTGTACAATCATTTTGTGCTCTGGGCAAAGGAATTTCAGCTTAATGTGGTATGACTCTCAGAATCCTGGAATTAAAAATATATTTTGTTTTCTTTGTTGTGTCACATTGCTCTTATGGGCCAGATCATAAGTTGAATAGGATAAATGCTAATGGACAACAAAGTAAACCTTAGTTACTGCCTACTGAGCACATTGGCAATTATTCAAACTAAATTTTTCCATGTAGAAAACCACTTACATACTTAAACCACTCACCCTTTTCTATTTTTCCATCACATCTCAGTGCTTTTGTTATTTTCTTGCATCTACAGTCATTTCTAAAGCAGCTGACAACTTGTGAGTTGAAACTTTGATTCTCATGTCCTTGTTATATGATAAGATTATACAGCATGAAACAATCACAACAATAATAAAAACATATATGTTTGCTACCACTACTTTTGATTGGCACAGATAACTGGTTTTTCTCTGAAGGCTGACTTTTATTAAAGTGGAATGATTGTGGCATCACATGAGATTAGTCCTGAATTCTCAGTAGTAATTAAATGCTGAAATGTATATTTTATTGATCTTCCAATACATGACTTATTCACCTTTTTCTCTTTACATGTGAGCAATCTAATGTGTGGATTACGTGCAATTTTGATCCATTTTGATCCATATCTGCACTAATCATGCAAACATGGAACATTTTGCTATTACTCAGCACTCTTATAAGCTGTCTTCTACTCTTGATAATTATGCTCAGGGAAGGCAACCTAGTTTGAATATTAGCCTGAGCAAAGCATAATTAGGAATGTAAATCTGAAAAGAAACAAAAACTAACGGAATCCAAAATCGAATATAAATGATGTTTGAATCATATCATTACTGTGTTTATTTTTTAATCACCTGAAGAGCTATCTAAATACTAAAGAGATTATGTGCATGAATGTAGCCTTAGGTGTCATTATAAAGTGGTATATGATAAGTTAAGGGCAACATGGAAAAATATGCTCTACTTATTGTAGATTTAATATATTCTAGGCATATGAAAAACAGCTTATTTACATGGTTAATAAACCAGAACACATGCCTGAAAGAGAGTGTGAACTTTCCCTGGAAGTCTCTAAAATTATAATGCATTGGGATAACCTACCCCATATTGCTTTGAAATTGAGACAGATTAAAAAAATTCCCCACCCCCATATAATTCTAAAGTCAAGAGGGAAAAGAAATAGAAATTTTACTAGCTGTTTATTAGGTGCAAGGAGCTTTATAACGCCTTACATTTTATGTCCACTCATGTGGTGAGTATATTTTTATTAGTGCTTCCTACAAAGGAAGGAAATAAAACTCAGAGAAATTAAATAGGTTGGCCAAAGACCACACAGATGATAAGTAGTGAGCTTGGACTTTATGTTTTATTTTAAATCAAATCGTGTGATTTTCCTGTATTGCTAGGAAAAATAACAACGAGAATTTTTACATTTTATACAAAGAAAAACTATTTTAGATCTTAATTAACTTTTTCATAGCATATTTTAATTTGCTTCAATATGCATTTCAAATTTCATTTCCAATACCATTTATTGAATTTTTTCACTAATTTTGTACAGTAATTAGAAGCTGATGTTTCTATTATCCTTCAGAAGTAAAATCAGCAAAAAAGAAATCGCCTTTTATTTAAAATCATTCACAGATTCCATGGTAGAGCATGAATTTTTCTAGGACCCTGTAATAAGTCTTAGACCAATATTATTTCCTTGACCACACTAAGCACATAAGAGACTATATATATGCATTTATTGAATTGAATAATTTTCCTACATCCATGGAAGAAAGTGCTTATTCACCCAGGCATAACTACTTTTTCATATCTCCTTAAACAGCAAGAACATGTATAGAATTCATTTTGATTATTTGATCACACTTTTTGCCCTCTGGAGAAAAGTAATCATTATATTTACAGTTTTAAGGAATCTAGAGACCATGTGATAACTCATTTTTCAGATAAAATTTCAAGAGTTAATGAAACAATCCCATGTCTGAAATCCACATCTTATGACCTCAGATTATTGTTTTTTTCCTATATCCAATGGACTTTTCTTTGCCTATATAGTTTATTTTTAGCTAGCGAAAAAAAAAACATTTTTAATTTTTAAAAATCTTTTTGAGAAACTCCGTTACTGTCAAAGAATATGTTTACAAAGTGTTCAAAATGCCACCATGATGTGTATACTGTAATAATAAAAAAACCAAGCAGAGCTCTATAGTCAATTTTAAAAAGCAGCAGCAAAACCAAAATCAACAAACTATAAAATCATGTCATAGAGTGTATGGACTATTAGAATGATTCTCATTATTTCTCTTTGACAGCTTTTGGGGGAGAATTCTAATGTTTCATCTTGTCTGTATTTTATACTGGCAAGATAAATTCAAAGACATCTTACAATTAGTGTATGTAAGAAAGTTGGCCACATTGTAAGCAATAAAGAAGCTTATCAGAGAAATGTCAGTTTCAATAAAAATACTATCTAATCTTGTACCATAGATTCCTGTAAAAAGTTATCAAACTCAAGAAAAAAATTTCAAAACTAATGAAAGTACATGTGCAGTATATACAATTCACTATGACAGTAAATACTTTTTTTTTTTTAAGATCTAGGGAACAGAATCTAAACAGTACAATTTGTGGTAAATGTCAAGGAACATTATTCTGATAAATGCCATTGTAATAATTAGATGGAAATTGTTCTGAGTATTACAAACCATATAATCAGTTTTGATAGAAGGATCAAAGGTGTAAATTGCATGACCATTCAGTGAAGGCACTTAGCAACTTTACTGGGAAGAGAAGAACTAGGGAAGGATAACAATTTATGGTAAAACAATTCCACTGAGGAATAATATCGGTCTATAAACTTTTTGAATATAGACTGTGTGCTTAATCCTCTTTTGAAAGAGCAATCATAATGATTTTAAATACAAGAAAGCCAAAAATAAAGCACATTAAAATTACATTTTCCAGATAAGACAAAACAAACTGAAAAATGTGTTTCCTAAAGTTACAGTATAGATTCTAATTGCAAGAAGCAACGACTTCTTGTAAGTTGC
Source organism: Avahi laniger (assembly GCA_963575035.1). NCBI lineage: Eukaryota > Metazoa > Chordata > Mammalia > Primates > Indriidae > Avahi > Avahi laniger. Next base: position 52,451 of record CAUYSK010084310.1, read on the forward strand.
CTGTCAAGTAAAAAGAGTTAATAAAAGAGTTTGGTTATTTCTCCCCCAACTCCTGCTTTTATTCTGTTAATATAGAAGCAATACTGTACAAGCGAATGTGGGAAATCACAAAGATATGGAGGACACCCTCAAAAATACATATAGTCCATTAAGTACTAATAGAAAATATTAATACATAACATTATGAAAACGTATGCAACATATTGTTCAATCTTTTCTCTAAGTCAAAACTTCTTGAACTAGGTGAGATATTGACCCCTCGGCCCTCAGGGAAGCCAGGCATCATCCACTGATCCCTTTATGCCTTTATGTTATGTGTTTCACGGTATTGCACAGGGTAAAAAATATTGGCCTAGACAACAAATTTTATAGGGAGTCTAAAAAGGGAAACATCATTATAGATTTCGGGGAACAGAAAAGGTGGGAGAGGTGGTTGTCAAGACACTTAGAGTATTCACGAGTTGTATCTGCTCTCTTTCAAGTTTAGAATGCTTAGCTCAGAAGAGACATGGCTGGCTGACATCCTGTCTGGCTTCTCAAGCTACACTGTCTGGCTGCTTGTGTATAGTTGGGCATAAGCAGAAGGGAAAGCAGGACAGTGTGAGAGGAAGCCAAGGTGATTTTAGAGCACTTCAATCGATCTGTCAATTCACGAGTCCTACAGAACTCAAGGTCAGTCTAACTCTGAGGCAGAAAACCCAGATCAATTTTGCAGTGACTGAATGCTTGCCACAGCCCAGGCACATCCAAATTCATATGGGAGAATCTGTTAGATAAGTAAGTTTAGTTTATGAATCAAGCATGACTTCTGTCTGTTCTTTAATGGAGTAAGAAATAATATTTTCAGTATCCCCCAAGGTGATATAATATGGTTTAAAAGACTCAAAATGGAGATACTTATCAGTAATTATTCAAAAATAGAATCAGACAAGAGACCATCGATCTTTCAATGTCAAGGTTTTTGCAACTTTATTTGTACCTTTTACGGAAATTTTAATCTTACTACATTTATAAAAATGTAGTCAGCCAATGTATTTCCAGAACATCTTTTAAGAAATTCACATTCTGCAATTTTAGATGACCTAACCTAATTTATTTTAACTGTAAGAAACATGTATAGGTAAAAGTTATGCTTCTTTTTGTAAGGTGGAACTCATAGCTAGTTCATCTTGCAATCACATTTATAGCATAATGAGTTTTTCTCCAAATAATGTTTACCTATTTATTCAAGAATAAATCAAATTTATGGAAATGATTTCAGGAAAAAAGGCTTTGATGTGTTTTTATTTAATAAAATTGGTAAAGCAATGAAATGTTATTTGAAGTAAGCTTAAGAAATATGAAATTTATTATCATGCTATCTGATGTGCAAAATGCCTATACACATTTTACAGGCATCTTTTATATTTAAAACACTTTTATTTCTCTGAGGCCACTATTCAAATGGCTGACAGGGGATAATTTGTTTTGTTCAATGAATTCCTGATTGTTGTACAAGGAAAAGTTCTCTTACCTTTCATTCAACAATTCATCTTCCTGTAGAGATTTGTTTTACTATTTCCAGACATGCTTTATTACCTATAGATTTGGCATGTACTTTTTCATTTTTCTTTTCTTTCTTTCTGGAAATCAACTGAGCCTTAACTGGCATGCACATTATAACAAGTTATAAACTCCCTACAGCTTACCTTATTGCAAACAATTCGATTGTGTTATTTTGCACAATTTACAAACATGCCTATATGTTATATAAAATTGAGAGGAACGTTGAGATGTAGCTATATATAGATTACTTAGAATTACTTTTGATAAGCAAGATAAAATTATATTACATATTAAGTGACAAAATCAAAGGTGACATAGTATTTGGGGTTGTCAGAAATATTTGTTGCTATGCCATGAAGCTATATCTTCATTCTTATTAGTACAAAAAGGCTCTAAGATGCAAGTGGCAGTTATAAGAGAAAGAATGAGAACGAGAAAGAGGTTACATTATAGTTTTATATGTCAAAGATACTATATTTATCTTGATCTAGTGAAAGAGAAAAAATAAATACTATTCAATAACTGATTAGTGAAGTTAAAAAAAATGAAATGGGACCCAGAGCACATAAACTCCAGGGCTTATCAGTGTCAGTGTGGCATTAGCAAAGTTGTTTTCCCCAATTTTATTCTCTGTAAAATGATCCTTTCCACCTGTGAATTTCCAAACTTCTCTGCCACAAGAATTTGGTTCTGTATTTCTGGATTTGTCCTGCAGCTCTTTCTTTCACTTTACCCATATATAGATGCAACATATCTTGGTCTATTAAATAAACAGCTGGATGTCTAGGAACAACTTTTGTTTTACTAACTACTCTTACTTTGGATTGTGCTCTGTATACAAGGTCAAATGTATACAAGGTCAAAATGTGTTTGTGTTTGAAAACGCAAAATTTAGGTAACAAAGAATTACATTAGAGGTAACAATCAATTACATTGATTGTTTTTGCACACTGGTTCGATTTATGCTCATCAGAAGATCCTTTGAAAGGATATTCTATAAAATAGAGCTGTAGTTTTGAAACATGATATAAAGCTTGTGTAAAGTCTTATCAAAAAGTTTAATAAGAGTAAACACCTGGAAAATTTCTCTGCTTTGGTCCAACAATTAATTTTAGGTAAAACAGGGGTACATTGGCTCCCCTTTGTTAGAGAGATCACTGCTGATGGGGCTTTTCCCCCCAGTCTCTAACATTCCCTTCTTAATAATTTGGATCATTTTTTCTTTCAATGTGCATTATATGCAATATATGCCAGTTCCCATACAAGGGGTTTTGAGATAGAGAATTCCATCATGAAACTGAATACCACTATCTCAAACTCTGCCAAACAAAAGGCAGAAATGTGGAGTCATGGCCATATAAATAGTTGCTGAAACTGTGGAAGTGGGCAAAATCAGAGGGAGAAAAAGACAGATAGACAGCAAATGCAAGACAGACAGAGAAAGACACAGAGAGACAGACACCAAATAAGGAAGAATATTCTGATTGGAAAGGGAAAGGAAGAGAGCATGGTGTTTTGAAAGATAAGTAACCTGAAAGTTTTGGTAATTAAGCATTGGTCTGCAATGCCATATCCTGTGCAGTTAAATTACGATGAGGGCTGAGTCATTCACATTGAGATTAAGCAACACGGAGGACTGATGTCCCTGATGAAAGTGGATTTAGTACACTTGCAAGGGAAGCAATTAAGTGTTCTTAGTTAAAGAATAAATATGAATATGAGAAAAAGTTAATTAGTAAGTTTAAAATATTCTGAAAAGATTAGCTGTGTAAGAATGTAGAGCTAAATTATGGTAACTAAAAATGATTCAGATGGAAAGATGTGGTTTTATTTTGTTTGGTTTGAAAGGATGTACTAAGGTGGGAGACTTGTGAATAGATTTAATGGTCAAGAGACAGAGTTGACAGGGAGCGACAGATTAAAGATTGTAAGAATAAAGAAGGCATTTCAGTCAGAAAAACAGCACTATAGAAGGAAAAAGACACAAAGATGAGGCAAGGAAAATGAGGATGGGTGTGTTTATATAGAAAAATGAACATAGAGGGTTGGACATAAGAAGTTGAGAGACCTCACTCTTAATACATTTTCTTTACATAGTGAAATTAGAGGCTTTTTCAAGACCTAAATTCAGGCCGGGCGCGGTGGCTCATGCCTGTAATCACAGCACTCTGGGAGGCTGAGTCAGGAGGAGTTGGAGACCAACTTGAGCAAGAGTAAGACCCTATCTCTACTAAAAATAAAAAAATTAGTCAGGCATCATGGAGCATGCCTGTAGTCCTAGCTATTCAGGGGGCTGAGACAGGAGGATTGCTGGAGCCCAGGAGTTTGAGGTTGCTGTGAGCTAGGCTGACGCCACCACATTTTAGCCTGGGTGACAGAGAGATACTCCGTCTCAAAAAGAAAATAAATAAATAAATAATGACCTAAATTCATTTTATACATAAAGATTATGTGCTTTTAATGTCAATATATTAAGTTATAATTAAAGTGCACAAAGCCATGCTTTGTTTCTTCTTCCTTTTCAATATCTAATGATACTGCTAATCATATATTTAGTAGTATGCTCCATTTTATGTATATTAATAAAGACCTCAGTTTCCATTATAGAGGTGCATGCCATATATCCTCCTAACTACAGAAAGAAAATCTCTGAAAACTGATAGATTATTACTATTTTATTGTACAAATAATATTATCCTATTCAAATATATGTTATTAAAACCTCTTACAAAAAGCCTTTAAGATTCGTTAATCCAGATCCACGGCTACAGCTGTGATGTCAGTAGTATGATTGCGGTTGTGTAGCAGTGATTTTTGTGACCTGAGGCTCACAGAATCCTCCCACTATTCCACTTAGTCACAAGATTGCCCTCTCTGACAGCTAATTTCAATTGTTTTGAAATTACAGAAGAATTTCAGAGGCCAGATCTAAAAATGAGCTCTAATTTGGTGCATTAAGGAACAAAGAGTACTAATTACCCAGCTGCAGGCCTAGTGCTTCCCTTATTTCCTACATGCAAATATTAATAAAATAATATAAGAATATTCTAAAATTTGTGACATATAGTCTATGATATTTTCATACTCATATAAATGAATACATAAAAACTTTGTTCTTGCCGGGCGCGGTGGCTCACGCCTGTAATCCTAGCACTCTGGGAGGCCGAGGTGGGCGGATCGTTCTGAGCTCAGGAGTTCGAGACCAGCCTGAGCAAGAGCGAGACCCCGTCTCTACCAAAAATAGAAAGAAATTAAT
>CAUYSK010084311.1:0-26896 GCA_963575035.1 Avahi laniger
GTAATCCTAGCTCTCTGGGAGGCTGAGATGGGCAGATTGTTTGAGCTCAGGAGTTCGAAACCAGCCTGAGCAAGAGCGAGACCCTGTCTCTACTAAAAATAGAAAGAAACTAATTGGACAACTAAAAATATATAGAAAAAACTAGCCGGGCATGGTGGCGCATGCCTGTAGTCCCAGCTACTCGGGAGGCTGAGGCAGTAGGATCGCTTGAGCCCAGGAGTTTGAGGTTGCTGTGAGCTAAGATGATGCCATGGCACTCTAGCCCAGACAACACAGTGAGACTGTGTCTCAAAAAAAAAAAAAAAAAAAAAAGGAAGAAATTATCAGTTTTTATTTAAAATTAAAAATCTACCAAATAATGTCTTCTATTGATGATGGGTAAAAATATGACTTCTGTTGTGGAGTACGAGTGTTGCTAAGTGTTGTCATTGACCATCAACATCAAATGTCATAGTGCACGAATGACTACGAGTATGTGGGGCTGTCCAGCATCCTTTAAGATAAACACAGAGAACTGCCTGGTGATTTTTAAAATTGACTTTATCAGTAAAAATAGAAAAACAAGTCTACCAAATAAAACATACATAAAATAAATATATGTAAATATATAAATCAACATCAAAAGACATAATGCTATAGTTGTTGAAAAAAATATAGGATGAATATAGGAAACAATTTTCAAATGAAGAACATTTTATCGTGGTAATGGTAAAATTAGTAATGGTGTGTTGTCCTTAGTTGATATTTGGATTTATTAATCATAATGCATGTGCATTATAAGGTGTGATGATATAGTAAAGTGGTTTAAAAGGTAAACACCCTAGAACTCATACATTAAAATGTATGTTTAGGGAAGAAAAGCAAAAGTAAACAGGTGGGACTAGTCAGACTAAAAAGCTTCTGCACAACAGAGGAAGCAATCAACAGAGTGAAAAGGCAACATAGGGATTGACAGAAAATACTTTTAAACCGTATGTCTGATACAGGGTTAATACCCAAAATATACGAGGAATCACACAATCCAACAGCAAAACCCCCGAATAACCCAATTAAAAATGGGCAATGGACCTACATAGACATTTTTCCAAAGAAGACATACAAATGGCCAACAGGTGCATGAAAAGGTGCTCGACATCACTAATCATCCAGGAAGGGCAAATCAAAACCACAGCGAGCTGGCACCTCACCCGTTAGGATGGCTGTCACCGCAAGGACAGGAGATAACAAGTGTCGAAAAGGATGTGCAGACAAAGGAACCCTGACACATTGTTCATCGGAGTGTAAATTGATACGGTAATTATAGAAAATATCAATAGCATGGCGATTCCTCACAAAATTAGAAATGGAACTGCTGTTTGATCCAGCAATCCCATTGCTGGGAGCATATCCGACAGAAATGCAATCAATATGTGGAAGAGAGAGCTGTCTCCCTGGTGAACTTCAGCGCTATTCACAATAGCCAAGATACAGAGACAACCTAAGTGTCTGCTGACGGATGAATAGATAAAGAAAATGTGGTATACATCACCTGGAAGCCTGTTAGAAATGCAAATTCTTGGGCACCACCCTAGACCCACTGGGTCAGGAGCCCTGGGGGTGCCACTCAGCGATCTGTGTTTTAACAAGGCCTGTCAGTGATGCGTTCTCAAGCTTGAATACTGCTGTCTTGGGCTGAGTTTGTTTGTCACTTTATTTAACATCATCAAAAACTTAGCCACACCAGTTAAGTTAGATAGATACTAAAATATGTTTGTCCATAAAAATATAGACTAAAATGAGTCGGTAATTATTTATATCATGGAAAAGTTCAGAAAAAATGAGATATATGTGAAGTGATGGATTTGTTAATCAGCTTGATTTAATCACTCCACAATGCCAGCATACGTCAAAATTTCAGTTTGTACCTCATAAACATATGCAATTATTGTTTTTCAATTGACAATAAAATAAAATAAATATTAGAAAAAAGGAAATGTGGTATATGCAATGAAATACTATTCAGCCATTACAAAGGAGATCCTGCCATTTGGAACACTATGGGTAAACCTGGAGGACATCGTGGTGCGTGAAATAAGCTAGATGCAGAAAGACAAAGATCACGTGTTCTCACTTACGCGGAATCTAAAAGGTTGAACTCATGGAAGCAGCGAATAGAAGGGCGGCTGCAGGGGCCGAGGGTGGGAGAAATGGGGAGATGTTGGTTAAAGGGTATAAACTTTCAAGAATAGATTCTGGGGATCTAATGTACAGCATGGTGACTATAGTCAACAATACTGTGTTGTTTACTTGAAATTTGCTAAGAAAGTAGATCTTAAATGTTGTCAACCTCCCCACCAAATGGTAACTGTGTGGCGATGAATGTGTTATTTAATTTGATTGTGGTACTCATTTCACAATGTGTACGCATGTCAAACCATCACATTGGACACTTTAAATATATACATATTTTTTGTTAATTATACCTCCATAAAGCTGAGGAAAAATGTATGTTCCCCTTGGAAGACCGTGTATGTATTCCAAAATATAGTCTTTTTCTAGAAAGTTTTCGGTATTTCTTCTTTAAATTTTTCTACTGAATATTGTTGATTGGTGAGCAATCTTCATATTTAGAAGTCTGATTTAGATTTTGAAAACAACCAACACTCATTTTGAAGCAAGTCTGATAAGTGAGAGGGCAATGAAGCCAGGTAATACTATATTTGGACAAATGGGGGGTGATTATAGAGCAATGAGAGCTTTCCTTAGGTGGCTTGTAAGTGAACTTTGAAGCAGTTTTAAATATGATGCTCCAAATAGGTGCTGAGTATTGGAAGCACCAATGAAGTTAGAGTATAGTGTCACATGTCTGCTCGGCTGTTGAGATGGTTGAACTGAGTTCAGTCACTGTCTAGGCCACCTCTCCTTGGTACACAATGATTCAGTCCACCACGTCATTGTTTAGTTGTAAGCCCCTTTCCAGGTCTATGATTTCATGATTCAGATTTCCCTGACATTCCATCCCTTCAAGGTGACACTAATAGCACCATTTATTTCCAAATGAGAAATAATTATAGAAGATCAAAAAGTGTTCTATGTTGCCCCCAAGTCAGATGAGCACAGTTTTTGGGAGGCAGTTGGGTAGAGTGGTGTGATTAAATACATACACAGGATTTGAAAATAGACCTATCCTTCCATCTGGACTGAGACACTAACTAGCTAGCTACATCACTTCAGACTGTTCACTTAACCTCTCTAAGCCTCATTTTCTATCCATAAAATGGGCACCATAATAGCTTATGCTTTATAGGAGGAGTTGTGTTTAATAAAGAAAACAATGATAAAGCATTTAATAATAGCACCTGTTACGAGGAAGGCACCCAATCTAATAAGCAGTACATTAAAGAAACAACAAAACAACAGCTTCTTTTAGGTCTGAAATCTTTAAACCTTTCTTTTGTTGGCAGTTTTAGCTACAGAGATCATTACGCTCTGGGTCAAGTAAAGGGTAGATTTTACAGACTAGGTTGGGAAAATAGAGCATAAATTTGCTGGTGCCAAGCTCTAAACACGTTCACGCAGTGCGGTAAACCAGCCTCTTACTTTCATTCACTTACATGTGGCTGGCTGGAGCCGGGACTGAGAGCCTTGCTCTTTTGGTGCCGAATTCCATGGAATGAAAGAATCAGACTGAAGTGGCACCTTAACTATCGAATGGGCCTATCATGGGCAGGGCCGTCTGTGGCGACCTTGCCTGTGGTCTTTCAACTTAGTCTCATTGCTGATCACCTCAAAGTCTGCCTTTGGGATAAACCTGTAGGTAGGACCGGGCGTACCCGTGCATGTCAATACTGGGTGGTGTGAAGGCAGGGCGTTCGGAGATGCTGCATCTCCCGCTCATGCCGGCAGTAGAGCTGCAACACTGGGCGAAGTCGGTGACGCTGTGGGGGAGTTTTCATCGCCACCCTTGCACCGAAGACACTTCCTGCACGGCCCTGGAACAATCTGGCTCCTAGTAAAAAACTGAACACATGTTAATTCACTTTAGTGGCCATAATCATCTTTTAAAAAAGGTCAATGAGATCGTTTTGCTTTTCTACTTAAATCTCTTCAAAGATTTCCCATCTTTGCTATAAATAGAATTCAAACTCGCCCTCCCTGACCTCCCCCACCAGGCCCCAGCCTCACTGGACTTATTTCCCCTGCTGTCCTAGGGTCAAGGCTCTGTGCCTGGAGCCCCTGGGGTCTTTAGCCTTTTCTTCTCTCTCATGTCTCAGCTCAAGAGTCATCTCAGAGAGCCTCTGTCTAAAGCACGCTCCCCTCAGCACCCCTCTCTTTCTCCATCACAAGTCGTGTTTGCTTCCTTCACAGCTCATATCATAACTTGGAAAAATTGACTAACTTTCTCTCTTATTTTCTGCCTACTACACAGTGAGCAGCTCCAACAGGACAGGGACTTTCTCTGCCCTGATCACGGCTCCATCTCCAGTGCTCCTCACAGGTCCTGACACCTAGTTGGGGATTAAAGTGCGTTTGTTGAATGAATGATTGTGCCTGACACATAGTAAGCTCTCAGTAAATGTTAGCAGATTGTTTTATGATAAAAGTTTCCAACTCAATGATTGAATGTGGTATGTCCAGATATTGCCAGCGTGTTACTTTAAAAGATGGTCATTAACCCATTAACCCGAGTCCCTCTCTGCTGGGTTATAGAAATCCAACTCCACTCCACTCCCAAAGTGTTCCCAACTTAGTTTTGAAAGTCTCCCAGGTCATTGTCATTGTGTGACACTTTGTGTGTATGTGGGTATCTTTTTAATTTTTGCTTAGCATAGTAACAGGCACATGGTAAGTGCTATGTGACATTAGCTATCATCATCACCAATATCGAGATGTGGTTGGATCGAGTTCCTCATATTCCTTTGTTAACAGCCTTGTTGGTGTGCCACCCATGTCTGTCCTGATGGCATCGTTGCTCTGGCTGGTGCTACCACCACCCGCCGACCTCAAGGGGCAGGCACTGCAGTTCTCACCACTGTGTCTCGAGTGGGGCATTTTCTCTTCCCTACTCTTCCCCCCAAAATGAAGTCCAGGCCACAATGTTTGATAGGTCCTTATTAAGGCCCAGGAATAACTAAAGAGAAGAACAGCAGAGAAAGTGACTTGTGTAGCCCCGGGCAGTGGTTGTGCTCCAAGCTCAGGGACCCAGACTCTCTTTGGGATTTATTTTGGCTGCTCTCAGGAAGCAGTAATCAGCTCACATCTACACTGAGGGAATACTTCAGCAAGACTAAGAGAGGGCAATAAGTTTTTCTCACTCAAGAAAGCAAGAAAGCCTCTGAGTCACAGCGCTGACTCGGTTCTATGTGACAATTCACATTTCCAAAGCAAGGCTTCACTTCCTGTCCTAAAAGAGCTTAGTTAAATTAGTGGGGTCCTCCTCACCACCCCTCTAAGAACCAGTGGGAGCATTCTTGATTTACATTAGTGTAACCAACCCACACATTTTGGTGTTTTTCCTAAAATAAACTAAAAGTTTGCCTGGAAGGTTAATTCAATCTTCCTTTGAGAAGACAGAAAACTGCCTTCTTTTTTTTTTTGAGACAGAGTCTCACTGTGTTGCCGGGGCTAGAGTGCCATGCCTTCAGCCTAGCTCACAGCAACCTGAAACTCCTGGGCTCAAGCGATCCTCCTGCCTCAGCCTCCCGAGTAGCTGGGACTACAGGCATGTGCCACCATGCCCGGCTAATTTTTTCTATATATTTTTAGTTGTCCAATTAATTTCTTCCTATTTTTAGTAGAGATGGGGTCTCGCTCTTGTTCAGGCTGGTTTTGAACTCCTGAGCTCAAACAATCCGCCCACCTCGGCCTCCCAGAGAGCTAGGATTACAGGCGTGAGCCACCGTGCCCAGCCTAAACCCCCTGTTTTATAAGTTTGGTATCCAGTTTTGGAGTAAAACTGGGCGTGGAACTGGTTTTATTTTACATAATATATGTATATATTATTATTTGAAGCATATTTTCTTTTTTCTAGAAACAGTGTTATCCAGGTCAACCCCCATTAACACTGCTTAACTAGAGCATACAGTTCACAAAAATAATGTCAACATTAAATGCTACCAGAAAGTTTTCAAAGAATACATTATGACTCTTTCTAATGTTCTACTAGTTTAGTTTCCCCTAGTTTAGTTTATTAGTTTAGTCTATTCATTTAGTTTAGTTCTACTAGTTAGCTTAATGTTCTACTACTTTTATAATCTTTTCTATCTCTTTTATAATCTTTTACCAATATCCCTAGGACAAGAAAAGAGTGAGAACTACTCCTCTTGAGTTTCCATTGAGCAAAGTGGGGTCTAGAAAAGGGATTGGATTCACTGCAAATTAGAGACAGAAACAAAACTGCCAGCTCTAGGCAGCCATTGGTTCTCTGGTGGTGCTCCCTGAACGCTTGACGGGTGCTCCTGCTCTCCCAGCAGAATGGAAGCCAGTAATCATTCACCTTCCAAGGTCTCAGTACCCAACACCTGATGCTCCCTGGGCCCAGCATCCACGGGCCTGCCGGGGGATCTGTGGCTATCTGTCATGATGATGGTGATGATGATGATGATAATGATGCTGATGGAGATGTCCTCAGTGACAGTGATGAAGAGGCTGGGGTCTGGCCAGGCAAACCCCCATAATGAGGCAGCTCTGACACTTGCCAGGCCTCAAAGGATCTTCTTCCTGGGTATCAGCTCCCAGTAGGGTCCTGCTTATGAATAGGCTGCAATGGAAAACCTCCCTTTTCTAAGGCAATTTTATTAGCCCTTCAGTCACAATACAGATGTCTGTTTATAGGGCCCTACTTTTGTGTGGATACGCAGTGGCTCAGGCTGCTGATGGCTTTATAGCCTTCCTCCCCATTGCCCAGACCTGCTAGGAGCACCACCATTCTCCTTGTCAGCCAAGCCTAGGGCCTTTGTTGTAGCCATATTATTCCTGCCCGCAAAGATAGCTTCTCAGAAAAGACCAGACTCCAGGAGCCAGACTGCAGCAGGGCACTGTCTGTCCTCCCAGCCTTTAGGCCTAACCATGTCCACCATTAACCCTTCCCAGTGTTACCCTGGTTTCTTTGGAGAAAAAGGCATTTAAGTTACTTAGGTTGCCACAGTAAGTTCCCATTAATCGACTTTTCTCCTTATTCCCGAACCAACCCAGCAGGCCACAAACTGGGTTCTAACATGGTAAGTCTATATTTGGAGTTCCTACCCACAGCCTAAAACCTTTAGAAAAGGTCAGCCTGGGCTAATGGAAGCATCCACCCACCTCTCTTAAAGAGCCCTAGGTAACAGGTGTTATGCTTACGCCTCAAGAAGCAGAGAGTGGGTCATTCCCACGGGCAACCCCTTGACCATTTTTGCACAAGATAAAGCACTGACTGTCCCAGATCTCAGTGTGAGGAGGAAGTCCTGCTGCATCATTCTTGCTCTTCACCGCACCCACCTCGTGCCTTTAAACATGAAACTGCCCAAATCTGTCAATACCGTTTCTTCCATTTTGATTCATTTTAATCTCTCTCTTTCCTTCTCTTCTCCCTTCTTAAAAAGAATGCCTGTCTCCCCCTCCCCATAGAAAAACTGGGAGATTTAGAGCATAAATTATATACCACATTCACTTTGCCACCACTCAGCTCAACAGACTAAAGGTGAAGGGGGTGTGGAGCCCTTGTCCGAGTTGGAGCGTAGTTGTTTGTTCACCATTGACTCCTTCAGCAGATGTTTACTGAGTGCCTAGCACGGGCTGGGCTCTGTGCAAGGCGCCGAGAAGATGATGGAGAAGACAGACAAGGTCCTGCCCTCATGGAGTTACTTACGTTCCACTGAGGGTTGCAGCCAAGAAACAAGTAAACAAACCATAAAATCATTTCAAACTATTAGGAAGGGGAGGCTCAACATATCTGGAGTCTACTTGGGGCTTATGCAGAAGAGGGAGAAGGGTCAGCTCTGAAACACCACTGACTGGCTGGGAGACCCCTAGCGAGAAGTAGTGAAAATGACCTTGTCCTCTCTGAACCTCAGTTTCCCACTCTGTCGAATGGGCATCTTTGACACATTGAAAAGCAGGTGGTATAAAATACATATGTACGGACTGCCCAGTCTTCTAGGGCTGTCTGGTTTCTTTTACCTGCAGCAACAGTCTTCAGGCTGAAGTGTTCCTTGCAAACCACCTGATGTTTGCCTGCAGAAACCGGCTCTCTGGTAAGGACTAGGCGGGTGGCAGAGGTAGACCTTGCGGGATAGGACACCAAGAGTTTCTGCTGCTCTTCTACCGCCCCACATGTGCAATTTTTTTCAGGTGCACTGTGCAGATTAGCTTCTGTTCTCATCCAAGAAGCTTTTGATGGAAGACTATTTTTTTTTCTTTTCTTAGTTACATTTGCTTTGATTTTTATAAGAAAACCAGTTTGTGGGCTTCCCTTAAGTATCACTCAACTTTTACTCCTTGAGTCAAGAATGTTTACCATCCTTGCAGGCCTGTCTGTGTTTCTCCTCTTATGAATCAAGCTCCTAACTAAGCCACCTTAGGTAGAAAGACATCTGGAATTGAAACCAGTCCAGTGTTTAAATTGCTTTCATCTTGCATCAGCTTTTTCCTCCCAGACTTTCAGATTTTTAATCTCCTAAACTCTCTCAAACATGAATATTTATCCTCGGAGAGGAGGAAATATTAATAAGAACTGGCAAAAGTCCTGTCTTACAAATGTGGAAACTGAGGCAGCAATGCTAACTCATTTGAAAGCTTTCGTTTCTGAAGCTCCCGGTTTCAAGCTGGGGAATTGTTTACATTCTTTTATTCCAAATGAGCATCTCATAAGTTCACTGGACTGAATTATTTGTCTCTCTGTCTCTGTCCTCAAAAAAAGGAACTTGTGTTTAGGGAGAAGTGGAACTGTCAGGACACAGGACTCTCCCCAACACAATATTTTGGCTTCATAGGAAAGACAGTTCTGTCTACCCATAATTTATGGACACGGTTATTTCCTTTTAGAAGAGCTTTCTTCTTTGCATGCTCCCTCCTGCCTGAGTTTAAATTCCCAGTTTCCAGACCCAACAGGGTTGGGCTGCGCTCTGCATGAGGTTAGGAACACAGGGGAAGAATGTGTGTGACAGAGCCCCGGCCAGTTGAGTAATGTTTACTCTGTTGGTGGCTGGGACTCGGCGCTGGCAGAGGTCCATCAGCCAGAGGAACATTCCTGCATTATCAGGGATGGGAGGTTGGCTCTGAAATGTCAAGGGTGAAAGGCATCCCACCAGACTCTGGGTGCAGCTCACAAACCCCAATGAAAGGGACTCCTAGGCTTCAGTGCCAATGGCCACATGGGGAGCAAGCTGAGCCCCACATGGCCTAGGAGTCTCCATTTCCCTCCTCTCTTCTTACTAAAAGAACAACTCTGGTCATGCTTTTGTGGCTGACTTTGCTCTTCTGTTTACCCAGCATTTTCTCTCCCAGAAGAACCCAGTGCTTCTCTGACATTATTTTATTCATTCATCATTCTGCCTTCTGAAGGGAGACCTGTATGCCCATTTAACAAACAAAAATGCCAGGCCCAAAAGTTGACTGTCCTAGAATCATAAGAGAGATAAGGCGGAGAGAGAGAGAGAGAGAGAGAGAGAGAGAGAGAGAGAGAGAGAGAGAGAGAGAGAGAAGAGAGAGAGAGAGAGAGAGAGAGAGGGAGAAATTGTTAAAGTATCTAGAGGTTGGTGCCTTGTTAATCTCTGAAATTGTGGAATTGGGATCCCAGCTGGTTTTTGAAGCTCTTAGAGCCAAGATTAGGTTTCTAGGGCTATAGTTCTAAGCCCCTGAAGCACGAGTTTATGAAAAGTCTCTGTGGTTAATGACCCTCTGAGCAGCTGCTCTCTGGGGTCTCCCTGTAAGGCAGTTGTGTCTGTCTTTTGACACGTGTACACGGTCGGTTCTGTATAAGCCAACACATGCATCCTAAAATCACCCATAAAAACCACAAGGCTTGTGGGAAAACCAGGGTTAAGGACACAACACTCACAAACTTCCTCAGTGATACATTTTAAAAAGATAAGAATCCAATAAAAACATTACCAGAGTTTTATACCTGTAAAATGGTTAAGAAATACATAAATGCTGTACAACAGTAAATATGGCACTTGAACTTGAAGTTTGCCTAAGGAAGTGGGCGTCAGAAGCGTTCTACCTTGTGAGTTATTGGGAAGTGATGGAGGGAGGATTATCTGAACTCAGCAGGACAGTTGTGACTCCACGTGTGCGTGGATGTGGCTTATAGGCACGTGCAGTGAACTGAGGCAGCTGGTAGTGTTGGAAGGACGTGTGTGCATGCAGGGGTGCGTTTAGTATATTCCTGTGCGGCCACATTCAGCTGGGTGCAGGTTTCTGAATGCACCTAGTGTTTGTTAAATGTGAAATTCACATTGCACTCAAATTATTCCCTAATATATCAATAGAGTTGGAATAGATTCACACTTTCAATTCAATAATTACTACAGAAACTTACCTTATTTTCCCCTGCTAAAAGTGATGCTCCTTGTTCTGGGGCATGGGTACTCAAAGCAGCTGAGATTTTGTTCTTTCAGTCAATAAATATTCATCGTGCCGGTCACTCCACTAGGCTGTGAGGTTGTAAAATGTCATCTTCCTTTAAAAGGGAAAGAGAAATAAACATATCATCAGAGTAGAGGTGCTTGAGTCTGGCTGTAAGTCTGCAGCACATATAAAATACAAAGGATGGAGAAGCTGCCTACCAGGATGAATCAAGGAGAGCTTCTCAGAGGAGGTGACATTTAGTTCTCTTAAAGGATGTGGCACAGAGAAGAAGAGAAGAGCTTTCCAGGCTGAAGGAACAGCATGAGCAAAGACACAGAGGCAGGAGATGGCCAGCCATTTGAGAAATGGCAGGCACTCTGGTGGGGCTGCATGGGGTGTGGTGAAAGATGATGCAAACTGGAGTCATGAAGGCCTGATTCTGCCAGTCTCAGGTGTTGGGTCTCTTCCAGAAAGCAGTGAGGAGGCATCGGAAGTTTCCAGGCAGGGCAGTGACATGGTGTGACTTTGTTTTAGAAAGAAATCCCAGGCTGCAGCAGTGTGAAGAGCTCCCTGAAGATGGTTCTGGCACAGGAGGGCAGGGCAGGGTATATTGGTTTCTTGGAACCATATACTTCTTCCGTATTTTTGACACTTCTGACTAGTCACATTGCATAGAGGCCAAATGATCTGTGTCTGTCCCACAGACTGTCAGGAATTCAAAAATAACCCGATGCCCATGATGCTGAGACCTGGGAACAAGAGAAAGTAGATGACCTCCTAACCAGGGCCTCAGGGATGTCTCTGGACTCCACCTGGGATGGCTTTTGCTGCTAGACATACTTGCTGCAGTTCGTAGGGCCAATGATGAGGATGGGGCCAATTAATGGCTTGAGCTAAGAAGAGAGTGGAAGGCGAATGGCTACCATCTGCCATTGTTGTTTCTCCTATGGGTCTTCTGTGGTTAATAACTTGGCATCTTTGGCCAGTCAATATTAAACCAGAGCCCTTGTTATATATTCATTTTCAGAGCTTGCAATGATGAAGGAAGAAGGGAAGATGCCAATCCACTTCTTAATGCAGACTCCCTAGCACAGTGCCTGGTACATCATAGGTGCTCAATAAAGTTTTGTAATCTCAACCTTCCTAAAAGTGTCCTTTAGACAAAGACAGTCCCAAAGTAGGAGGAACTAATGTGTTTCGAGCAACCCTTGTGTGTCAAGGCACTGTGGCAAGCATGGTCTGGGTACTTTCACATCCATTAACTCATTCAGTCTTCTTCCCAATGACCTAATAGGTGGATAGTGTAAACAATAAGGAAACTGGAGCTCAGGGAGGTGAAGTAACTTCCCCAATGTCATACAGCTATTACATGGTAGAGTCAAGATTTAAACCCAGATCACCTGTGCAGGCGAGCCTATACACTTTGTACTCCATTTTTGTTCTCATTTCAAGTGCTCTTCTGAGTTTGTGAAATATACAAGGACTTGGCCTCTCCTTCCTCTAACAAGAGCTCCTATTTTTGGTGTATTGCCCGCAGACACCTTGTGATGTACTCTCCTCCGTCCCCCATCCCCCGACCCACAACATCCCTGTATAAGATGGCTGGCTGAGCACAGCAACCCTCTCAGGGTCCAGAAATTGCCAAATTCCTGGTGAGAGGAGCATCAGTGGGAGAGATTACAGGTGGACCCGGAGGAGATGAGCAGCCTTGTGCCTAGCCCCCATGACACTGCAATGACAACAGCCCCTTCCCTGCAGTGGGTAGTCCTCCTGCTTATAGAAGAGAAAGCTGGAGCTTGCCCAATAAATTGATAGCAGAGCTGAGATTAAAACAGGAATCCCCTAATTCCCAGTCAGGGCTGCCTTGTTTAGCCAGAGGCTTTTAAAGTAACATTCATAGGTCTAGGCCACAGCCACCGTTATATTTCTTACATAATGAAGTTCTGTTGGGGAAGAAAACAAAATGTGAAAACCAGCAGCCTAGGGCTATGCTGCCTGGATTCTAACAAATGTCTCTTGCCTCTCTCCTGCCATGATCCCTTGTAAAGAAGCCTTTTGTTTCCTGCGGATATCCTTAGTTAATTATTTTTAAATAAATAATTGCGTAGCCTGTGGTAGGGGAGAAGCCTCCCTGTGACCCATATTTGATCATCAGAGGGCTGGCCCTTTTCCTTCAGCCAAATTAAACAGGCTAAATCCAGAGACTGTTTGACTTGAGACTGAATCGATGATGGGGACAGGCTGGGAGGTGAAAACACACCTGACTCCCAGCGTTATCACCACTCTCTCAGGAGCAGAGCATCCTGGGGAGGTAAATAGCTTGGTCAGGGAATAAGAAAAAGCAGGAGAAAAACAGGGTGAAGTCCAGTTCCTCCGAAAGGAAAGAACAAGAGGGCAGTGGCCAAGCCTCCCTTCCAAGTTGCTTCCAGGCAAACCATCAGTGGTTCTGCCAGAGTAGGGTTCTTTCAGTACTTAGAATCTGCTCTAATTGTCTAGAATTCTGGCAAATATCTCGGGTCCATCCCTACACCAGCTCCCTTCCCCAGCATCCCCATCCAGAGTTGCCATGTATTTGGCATTACACTAGGAGCTGTACCGATGCTGTCTCTAATCCACAAACAGCCCTATTGAGAAAGTATCCTCTCTGTTTTACTAGAGGAAACTAAGATGCAAAGAGGGAAAGTAATTTTCCCACGAGCACACATCGATTAAGAGCAAAGTCAGGATTTGAACCTGAGTTCATCAAGCTCCAGAGCCCACGGTCTTCGCACTGCACCTCCTTGTTAGAGAATTCTTTTATTTATCTGAAGTCCTCCTCCCTTTTTCCCATGGGATCTCGCTCTGCGTTTGGAGCTCACAGATTCAAATCTCTTTCTTCTTCCATGTAACAACACGTTGAACTGTTGGAAGCATCCTGTTGGGAGCCCGGTGGCAAATGTGAGTGCAGAAAAAGGACCTAATTTAATCCGATGGGATGGCACAGAGGGTGGTAAACAGGAAACACAGGGGGCTGCAAATAGGTGCAGAGGAAGACGGGCAGGACCAGGCGGGGGCTGTTGACTTGGAGAGGTGGATGCCTTTCCTCCTTTTAACTCCATGGCTCCTGTTCTTCCAAAAAGATGGAGTGCCCTAGACCAATAACCACCAAATTCCAGTGCTGTCCCACTGCCAACACCACCCCCACCAGCAGCCCCTTGAATCAAAGGATGGGGAAAACAACCAATAGAAAAGGCCCATCGTGCAAGCATCAAGCCACTTCATAGTCAAACAAGTTGCTCTTGAAGGTTAGAATCCTGCTTTAGCATTTGTTTGTTTTTCCCCAGCCCTAGGTCATAAGAGCCTCGAGTAGTGTCCTTAGGAAGATCCAAGGAAAACTGGCTTAGGTCTCCTCTTGGTAAGCTTCCTCTTAATGAATCAGAGGCTGCTGGTTATGGCAGCTTGCTTGGCCCCTGGGGGGACTTTGTAGCCTCCTCCGGGAGGTGGGGCTCTAGCTGGGGCTGGAGGCAGGGCAGGGGGAAAACAGCAAGAGTCACTGTACAGGAATGGTTCATCTTGGAAAACTGGGCAAAAGGAGAAGTGTAGCCAAAGAGTTGGCCACTTCTCTAGATGATTTCATGCCTAGAGCATTTGGTCTCCTTCCATTTTTGTCAAATCCAAAGCAAAAAACCATGGGGCTTTGGGTGAGATGCCCTCAAGGACCCCCAGCCTTGTCCTTGGCTGTTTCATGGGCACATCAAGTAGGACTCGTGTCTGCGAACTGGATCCAGCCTCTTTGCCCTTCTTTGGCTTCCTTCAGTCGCCTGACCTCTGTCCAGCACTTTCCTTTCCTAAGAGCAGACCTCTGTTTTGGTTCCTGAGCAAGAGGGAGGGTCCGAGCAGCGAGGTTGTAAACATACTTGGTTCTCCCCATCCCTTGCAGACCAAACTTCAGTGGTTTACTAAGCATCCATATCCTGCCTGTGTGTGCTGCCTGCCCCACCTTCCGGCAGACGGGCCTTTCCCTGTGCCCTGGAAGTCAGCCAAATGGGACCCCATCAAAGGAAAGTGAGTTCCAGAGCCAAAGACTCCTGGCTGCAGCCCCATCCCTGTCCTGCTCTGCCTGTGTTCCCCTGGCCTTTTGGGCTTGGCCAAAAAGGTGGTACACAGAGACTGATGCATAAGCTATGGCTCTTTCAAGGGTCACTGCACAAGTGCCTCTTCTTTGAAATGGGTCTACTCATACTCTGCAGCACCACATAGCCAAGAGATGCCAGGGAAACATTTCTAGAAGGCATTCTGAAGAATAAAAGAAATACCCCAGCCAGTAAGAGAAGGCCAATCTGAGCGCTTGAATCCTAAAAGAACTGTGCTGAAGCAATAATAAGTAGAATCCATTCAGTTGTTCATTCATTCATTCGACAGATGTTTTTTGAGTGGCTGCCAAGTGCCAAGACACTGGAGATACTGCAATGAACAAAACCGAACAGATAAAAATGTCTTGCCCTCATGGAGTTTACATTCGAGAATTAAAGCACAGGCTCTGGCACCTTTACCCTTGGAGAAAGACAGCCAATATTTCTTGTGGGTAGACAGGGGAGGAGAAGGCAACTTTGTTTTTTTGTCATCCACCCTTGAAAACAAGGAGAGCCAAGTCATCGTTCCAGAGCCTTGGTGGCACTAATGTTCCCCGCTGGGTTTGTGTTGTTTTGCAGGAGTGCGCTACAGCCAGCAGGGAAACAATGAGGTCACTTCCTCCTCAACAATCAGTCACCATGGCAACAGCGCCATGGTGACCAGCCCGTCAGTTTTACAGCAAGTCTCCCCAGCTAGCCTGGACCCTGGCCACAATCTCCTCTCACCTGATGTTAAAATGGTGAGTACACCTGGGCCATTGTAGCCCCGGAGCTGATAAGATAAGAGGCAAAACAAACACAACTTCTCACAAGGCCTGCCTCAAACAATGAACCATTGTAGCCTCACAGGGGAAAATGGGGGCTGTTGGAGTTGGAAAGGAAAGGTAGTGCCGGTGACCCAGCCTCTGGCGGGTAGAAGAGGTGTTCGGTTTGAACCCAGCCAATAAATCTGACAGCGCTCTGCTCTCATTTTATTGATTGAATGCCTCATAAAGGAGCAAGCGGGTGGGACACTGTTTGTTTAGGGGCTGCCAATGACATGTGTGTTGATAAAATGTCCATTCATCCCTCCCCTCCAAGGCCTCCAAAGCCAATTTTTTTAACTCAGAGAGCACCTCTCTTTGAAACAAACCCCCTCTTCCTCCTTACCATCCCCTTGGTACAGGCAAGGAGAGTCATTAGCAAGTCAGGATTTAGTCGTGGCAGGAGGTTGGGGGAGGCTTCTTGATCTGCAATTCTGAAGGACTTAGGATGCCTGGTCAGTGAAGATCATGGCACAAAAATGGCAGGAGGGGTGGGCCGATGCTTACAGAGGGAGAAGCCTGGGCTTTGAAGTTACAGTTTCCCGGGTTCAAATCCCGGTGCCAGCACTTCATAGCTGTGCAGCTTGGGCGGGTTACTGAACTACTTTAGGTCTCTTTTCCTCATCCATAAAACGAGGGTACTAACAATAGAGTTGTTGAAGGAATAAGTGTGATAACACATTCAAAATACTCTGCACTGTGTTCGGCGTAGTAAATATTCACTATATGGCAGTGTCGGTGTTATGTTAATGGCAATATTATTCTCAGGAAATGGAGTTTTCTATGTCCATAACCACAGCCCCACACCCAGATTGAGTTTAGCATGCTTGGTGAGGAATGGACAATTTGAATTTGAATTTTCTAATTCAAATTAGGTTCTAATTAGGATTAGGTTCCAATCCTCTAGCATCCTCTAGCAGGGCAGAGCGGCTGGTGAGGGAACAGAGCATTACGACACCAGCGAGGGTAGGAAATGGAAAACTTTATTCTTTGGGTCATGCTCTGTGTTTCGGGGGAGGGAGGAGCCGCGGGTTCCTGACTTCCCCGCTGAAGGTGGAGCTGCACACACTCCCTCAAGGTGTCTGACCCAGAGGCAGGTGGGGGCTGGAATGGGGGGAGGGCAGCAGGGAGCAGATGCCATTTCAGACCTTGACGTGTGTGCTGTGTAGACAACACAGGAACGGTGAGTCACAGGTGATCGAGTCCCTGGATCCCTGGAGGAAAAACAAAGTCTAGTTTCTGAGGGGAGCGCTGGCCAGGCAACTCTAGTTTCAGGAGACCAGAGCGCAAACAAAAATGAAAGGGTACCCCTAGCGAAGGCATTTTGCAGCCCTCTTCGCCTCTCCCCATCCCTTAAGAAAGATTCTTCATGAAGAACAATTTGTGTCAGGCACCTGTGAGAGGCACAGACAAAGCTTTAAGATTTCTCAAGAGTCACACTGAAACCCAAACAAGTTAGGGCTAAGGATTACCCCAGCTTCCCTGGAGAAGAGGGCCTTGACTTCTCAGTGAATAAAACTTTTCAAGTCTCAGCTCTTATTGCTTGAAGGTCCTTGGGGTTTCCCTTTGAGCTCTCCCGCTCCTCCTCCTAAGAGGCCAACTGCCTCACCCAAGCTGGGGCTGCTCCAAGTGCAGCCTTGCAGACACGCTTTTCTCTTCCTGTTCTGCTTGGCAGTGCCCTACCTGGGCAGTGTATTATTGGATTGATGATTGACCAAGACTGCACACCTCAACGTTAGCAAACACCTCGGAGCTTGTTTGCAGGGACTGGCTTTTCTCTTGTCTCCAACACCCTGGCTCATGTGTTGTGTCACTATCACTGGATGCCCAAATTCTAGAGTCTGTTCTCTGTTAATATATAACAAGGCCATCACAGGTCTTGGCCCACCTCAGCAAGAGTGGAATATGCTTAAAAAGGAACACAGTAGGGGTAACCAGGTGCGTAGGTGCCGAGATGTGGTTCGAGATTCTCCCTGGGCTTGCCGTCGTGGGCACGTGCTTGGTCATCCCCGGAGTGGCCACTGAGTACATCCACAGGTTCAGTAACGGTGGCAAGGAAAAAAGTGTTGCCCATTTCGTATATCATTGGAGTTTGATGGAAAGAGATAGGCGCATCTCTGGAGTTAATCGTTACTACGAGTCAAAGGGTTTGGAGAACATTGATTAAAGCAGCATTGTCCTGACTGATGAAAAAATAACTCAGTAATGGTCATCTACTCCTGTTAGAAGGTTATACAGTATATTATGTAGCATGCAGTATGTTATATAGTATTTAATAAAAATAAAATGAAAAAGGAAAAAAAAAAAAAAGGAACACAGCAAAGGAACCAGCATGTCCAAGCCTTGGCTCTGTCATTCACCAGCAGCAGGGTAGATAAATTGCTTAGCCTCAGTTTCTTCGTTTGTAAAATGGGGGATAATAATGCCTATGTCATAGGGTTGGTGTGAAGATTGTTTGTAGCTCTGTTGTTCTTTGGGTAAGCCCGGTTCTAGGAATGACAGTCTCTGTGTGCTGACTTTCAGTAGGACATGCCTTTGGAACCTTCCCCTAGGAACTGGTTTTGGATCCATTTGAGCTCTCTGTTGCACTGTCTGCCTCCCATCCTTTTTGTCCTTTGACAAAAAGCTGGCCAGGTTTACAGCTGTAGTCTGTGTGTATTGAACCTTTTTTTCTTATTTTTATTTTTTATTTTTTTAAAAAGCACATACTAAATACTTCCACAGCATCAAGCAGTGTGGCCTAGAGGTGGAAAGCTCAGGCCTTGAAGGAAGATAGCCTGCTTTCAACCCCAACTCTACCACGTTAACTCCTCTAAACTTCAGTTTCTTTGTCTATAAAATAGGGATAATAACACCAGCCTCATAGATTACAGGCATGTGGAAGCACTTAGCATAGTGAAGGGACTGCAAAAACGGCAGCATTAACATGATTCCCGGTCTCCCGGTTATCAGGTAAGGTTCACCACCAATATCCTTAACACCTCCCTGGCTTCCATCAGTCCTGGAGGCAAATAGAAAATAATAGTTACATTTTCAAATGGGAAGTAACTTGACCAAGGTTACCCAAACTTAGTAAGTGGAAGGGATTCACACTCCAGCAAAAATGGATTTAAAGGCTGGCTTTCTCACCTGCTAGTCAAGTGACATAGAGCTAGTCTTGACTCTTCTGAGGATCAGTTTCTTAATCTGTCATATAGAGACAATAATAATGATGCCTGCCTTATTTGTGTCATTATCTATTAAGGACGATCAGTGAAAGCCCTTGTACAAACCCTACAGCCGCACACATCTAAACTGTTTTAATCACTGGCTTCCACATTTCTCTCACACTATTGAAACCAAATGTTGAAATGGCAGAGTAATTACTGTCACTTTATTGACTTTCTCCGAAGGACTACGTTACCCAAGGGATTCAGTCCCAGGGCAGGTTACAGATTTTTTTTTTTTTAATGACTCTGACATTTTGAAAAACAAGTCCAGCAAACAGGCTGGTTCTCTCTTGTTTGATGTGGTCAGAATTCCTTCTTGGTCATGTGACCCCTCACCCATTTCTTGATGCTCATTTTAAAAACACAAACAAACCTGTTTGGTTTTTTCTTTCTTTTTCAAATTAACCTTGGCAGCTATGGGGTTCGCCAGAAGGGCAAGGCGGGAGATGGCTTCTTACCTGGGTGCTATTGTGAGAAATATGGAGTCTGCAGAGTTCTGGGGAGTGAAATATGGGAGAAAGGAAGTTGAGTTGCTCAGACGTCTGATGTATCCTAACCCTAAGTCACCTCTCGGAGTTCCTGATGCTCTCAAGAACGTCTGGGTTAGTTCAGAATGAAGGAGGACAACCCTTTCTTAATAATTTTAAAAAATATTTTAAACTATAAATAGTGAACTAATTTATCATGAAGAAAGTATGTGTGTGTGTGTATGTGTGTATGCATATAAACTGATAGCTCCCTTATAACTCTAATTAATGAGAAAAAATTGGAAACATTTCTGATAACGTCGGAATCAAAACAAGCACATTGATTACAGCTGTTATTTAATACTATTCAGAAAGTTCTATAAGAGTCTATAAAGTAAATACACAAAAAACAGTAGCTTTTCCTTACTAATCTATAATTAAAATATAATGGTGAAACAGAATGAGGGTGCCTGGAGCCAAGCCTTGTTTAGTCATTGCAATATGGGCTCCTTGACTTAATGAATTAATTAATCTGTAATGTACAGTGAAGATGTGGAAGAAATAGAGAAACCCAATAATGGCTAATCTCCCCCAACCCTTCGCAGGCTGGTCACTCAAAGGTAGTCACCAAACAGAAGCACCATGAAGGCAGGGATTATTGTCTGTTTTACTTACTGCTCTGTCCTCAGCACCTAGAACAGTGTCTGTCCTGCAGCAGGAGCTTAGTAATTGTTATTGAGTGAATGAATGGATGGATGGATGAATTTGTGAACTAGCTGTGCCAAGGAATTGCTAAGTCATATCATTTTGGAAACTGCCGTTTGTGGTTCCAGGTCCACTCACGCTGCTCTTGTTTTTTTCTCCCTAGCAGATCTCAGTTTCAGGAGGAGGTTTGCCCCCTGTCAGCACGTTGACGAATATCCACAGCCTCTCCCACCATAACCCCCAGCAATCTCAAAACCTCATCATGACCCCCCTCTCTGGAGTCATGGCCATTGCACAAAGTAAGTTCTGTTCTTGGTCAGAAACTTGGGGACAGGGAGAAAGAGAATGAAAAGTGAGTCAACGTGGTAAAAAAAAAAAAAAATTATAGAAGATCTCCTTCAAACTCACCCACAATTTGTAGGTTTGATTTAACTTCCTTAGTTTTTTTATCTCTCTCCAACAATATTTGGATTGTTTAGCCTAAAACAAGTGAAAATTGTGGAATGGATTTGAATCCTAATCATAGTTTACCAGCTGTACTAGGTCAAATTATTGAGCCTTTATGAGGTTCAATTTCCTCATCTATGAAACGGGTTGTTGAGGAGATCAAATGACAGCAAATATGGACATGCTTGTAAATCTCTAAAGCATGAATGTGCATAATGTCATAGCTTATACTTTGTCTTGTGTTCATTCCTATCCCTAAGTAGGTGGTAGATTTCCTAGAGGTTCTTTGTGTTGGTGAAATTGAGCAAGACTTGATGGGCTTCCTTCTAAACAGGGGATTTTGTGTGGTTTGAGAGACCTCCTTGGCCAGTGGTGAAAATACACTGAGGGGTGACCCAGAGGGAAACTGTATCTCAGAGCTTTGAAAACTTTAAGGAGAAATAGGTTGTTTAGAAACATGCCTGAAGATGGGGAGATGGGTCAGGTCCCTCCAGCTCCAGGAGGCCTCATATTCTCCAGCGAGCCCGTGCCTGTCATAGATGGGCCATTTCAGGGCATGAGAGCAGACTGTGGCTGGGGGTGTCTCCCTGAGAGTTTTACTGTTGATGAGAATTCAGCATATTTTCAGCTGTACCATGACAGCTCTGGCCAAGTCATTATTTCTCAGAACCTTCAGTGTGAGCCTTGGGAATATTCCTGAGATGTCTCGGGAGAGATCCAAGGCTCATCCTGACAGTGGTCATCTTTCTTTCAACCTTGTATTGCCCTATTGTCCTCTTGACCTCCCTTGTGTCGAATGCCCATGTTGGCCACCTTTTTGTTTTGTTCCTGACTTTTTCTTTTCCTTCCTTCTTCTCTCCCTAAATCAGCTCTAGTTAGGGTAAGAACTGAGATCACTTCTGAAGAGAATGACTTATGTGTCCTTTGAAGTCACAGCAGTGCTAGGCCCATAGGAGGCACACAAATTTAATGAATGAACATGTGTGGCTCTCACTCTATCCTTAGCAGCTTGAAAACTGACACATGCTGTCTTTATCTTTGCAGAAGGAAATAAGAATAGAGATTAGAAGAACAGGCTTTAGGTGATTCACAAAACAAAAAATTATTTTAAATGTGCTGCCTTTTCACTGGGCCCTCTGGTATATGGAATATGGGCATCCTACTAATACCGGGGTTTGGACTGAGAATGAGATAGGATACCTAAAACCAGCTTGTTTGCCTTCTAGGAGATTTGATTAAAAGGCCCATGGGTAAGATATCCCACTTCCTTATTTCTACAACCCAAATGATATACAAACTGTCCCATTTACCTGCTTTCTTCCCATGCCAAGCTTTGACTGACATACACAAGTATATATAGTTTTTCAGGCACTATCTGAATTAAAATTTTCCCTGAGGTTATTGCATATTTTTCAATTTTATTCCTCTTAATTTCCTCCACCCATACTTTTCTACCCTCTCACAATGATCTTAATGTCTTACTGCAAATGGGCAACACCAGGGTATCCACTGACCTTAGAAGGAGATGTGTATGTGCATGTCTGTGTGTGCGTGTCTGTGTCTGTGGGTGTGTGTTTGTGTGTGTGCGTGTGGGTTTGTGTGTTGACTCAGGGTGGACAGAGCAGGAAGAATGGTGATCACTAGAACACTGCCAAGACACAGTGGTGCTACGCTATGGAGTGTCAGGCATCCTCATTTAGGTGTGTTGCTGAATACACGGGCCCTGCCTCAGGACTGCAGAAGCCCATAGAGAATATGATAACAGATTACTTGGCAGTGCCAATTCCTCATTCTCTACTCACTCTCATCTCTCTGTCATAGTCCCTTCCTCCTCTCTACTCTGGACTGGACAGCTTGCTTCCCAAGCAGAAACCAGTGCTCAGAAACAGATGAAAAGGCCAAGAGTCACCCATGGTGGGAGCTCTCAGTTCTGGAATTGAGGCACATCAGGATCACAGACTGTGTTGAAAATAAGATTCCTGGGCTCCACCTTGAAAAGTTCTGACTCATTAAGTCTGGGGTGGGACCCAGGAATGCGTATTTCTTAAAGAGCTCTCCCAGATGATTCTGAAGCACAGGCAGGTTTCAGAACTATGCCCTTAAATGTCATCCACTCTAGACAATTGTCTTTTCCGGGCAGAAATTTCCCAAAAAGAACAGCAGCAGTGGACTCCTGGAAAAACAGCAAATCCATGGGTCTTCCTAGGACACTGAGGTAGGAAGGGAAACAGGGTATCAGGGTCAGGTGAGACACTGGCCTGGGGAGACGCTGAGCCCCCTGGGGAACCGGAGATAGTGCTATTCCGAGAGTGACCAGAGGGTCCCACCCCCACAACCCCACCCAGGAGAGCCAGGAGGGGGGTTATTCCCCCTTCCTTTCTGCTCAGGGGTCTCGCCTTTTAGGTTTCTGATAACAGTATCAGCTAAAGCTCTGAGTAGACAATTGTTGAGGACTTTGTGCTATCTCCACTGAGGACTTCCCACCAACCTGCTTTTGAACCCCTCTCCATGTCAGGGAAGGCTCTCTAGGTGGCCCTTCCATATCTACCTAAACCATATCTTTTCTGGATTTCCTTCTCCATCTCATTCTTTCCCCCCACTTCCCAGAAAGCAAGAGCAAAGGAACATGGGTGCTCCAGGAAAGAGGCTGGGATGTATTCTCTCCTGATCCTCTGTCCCCACTCTGACCCGGCCTCAGCTCTCTTCCCCAGAGTCCACTCCAGGGAGATACAGAGCACGGGTACCAGGGGGCCCAATCCTTGCGGGGATGGCCCAGGTTCTAATGAGGCCTCAGGATAGATGCATTACCAAACGACAGAGGCCCTCAGAAAGATGGCAAGACCCACTATAACTGCCAAGGGCCATCCTTTAACCTACTACTTCCTCCGTCTAAAACCTGGTCCTTTTGATGCCACTAGCCCTGTGCTGCCACATAAGGTATGCCGACTTCAGAGACTAGCTGATTTCCAGTATTTTCTCCCCACTTTGCTAGGTCAAGAGAGTTGGCACCTGACTTCTCTCAGGGTCTTGGTACAGTCTACTAAATGAGGGTCTTCAGATTTCATACTCCCAGGACCATGGAGGTTATTTTGTTTTTATCCAAATGTGGGTCCCTGAACACTTCTGCCCTCTGCTGGACAGACAGATCTGGGCAATAATATGTGCCTTCGAGCAGCGGTCCCCAACCTTTTTGGCACCAGGGATGAGTTTCATGGAAGACAATTTTTCCACAGCCCAGGCGGGTGGGGGCTGAGGGTTAGAGGGGTAGCTCAGCTGGTGATGCCAGCAATGGGAAGCAGCTGTATAGATGAAGTTTCCCTGGCTTACCTGCCGCTCACCCCCTGCTGTATGCCCACCTCCACCCCCCTCCCCATTCCTAAGTTTCATGGAAGACAATTTTTCCATGAGGGGGTGCAGTAGGGGTTATGCAGCAGAGCTCTGTGGCCTGGTGCCAGTCCTCAGCCCAGGGGTTGGGGACTGCAGCCTTGGAGTGGACACCTTTAACTCTGCCCTGAGGGCACCAGGGCAAGCCTCTCTCACATCCAGCATAGATGGTGTGGGCAAGTAGAGTCAGCCTTTCCAGGGCCCCAGTAACCTCAAGGGAGCTAAGTTTGGGAAGTCACAGGATAACTTTGGGAGACTCTCAGGCTTCAGTCAGATCCATTTAAAGCCTGTCTCCAACCCACAACTCACTCTGGAATTTGAGCAAGTAAATTAATCTCTCCAAGTCTTGCTTTCTCTGTCTAGAAAATCACTTCCCATGCAATGTCTTAGGTAACAGGCTCAGCCCAGTGACTGGCACATTGAGCAGGGGCTCAGTGAATGACTGTTGCCATCCATCCACCTCTGCTCATCCCAGAAGCCATCTCTGATCTTTCCCTCCTGCTCCCACAGGCCTCAACACCTCCCAAGCACAGAGCGTCCCCGTCATCAACAGCGTGGCCGGCAGCCTGGCAGCCCTGCAGCCCGTCCAGTTCTCCCAGCAGCTGCACAGTCCTCACCAGCAGCCCCTCATGCAGCAGAGCCCAGGCAGCCACATGGGCCAGCAGCCCTTCATGGCCGCTGTGACTCAGCTGCAGAACTCACACAGTAAGGACAGGGGCACATGGCGGGAGGGCGCCCTCAGCAGCCTACCGCTTCCCTCTCTGGGTCTGAACCTTCTGGGAAGTTTATTGGTTGGGCCTCTTTTCTCTACCTATAATCAACCAAGACAATTTCTCAAACATTCTGTTGTGTGTTGCTGTGTCTTTGCTAGTCCTCTACCCCCAAGATTCCCAGGGAAAGGTTTGAAGAGGACAGTTTAGGCCTACTTGTAAAAGGGAGTTGGAGAACACATACCACAATTTCCTATCTCAGCACCCACCAATCAACCACCAGTATCTTTTCCCAATAAGCCTTTTCAATCCAAAATTCCAAGCAACCATTAGCAGATGATCAGAGTTGAAATCTAATTTGCATCGTGTTTGCCTTCCCTGAAATAGAAGAATCCTCTAGAGTCCCCCATGGGGTTCATATACCCCAAACACCTCTAATCAAGAACCATGAACATAAGTGGAAAATACCACCAGCACACCACCCTGAGCAAGGAGTATTAGAGTTTCTGCCCCATCCCATACCCCATGCCCCACCCCCCTGCACAGAGACTGTCACTGACATCCAATTTCTACACCCACTTTTCAACCACTTATTTCCTACCCACTCCCAGCCTCTGTTTCTCTGCCATCCATCCTAAGCCCCAGGCCTCCAGTCCTCTGGCCAGGTCTGGCTATAGCCCCAACCTACGAATTGGAAAGGATCGTGGGAAGGCTGGATGGCTTCCCTGCTTCAGGAACACCAGGGAAGTATCCAGTGTAGAGTTCTAGCCTTGGATCAGGCAGATCTGGATTTAAATCCTGGCTTTGACACTTACCAGCTAGGTAGCCACTGGCAAGTTACTTAGCCACTCTGAGTCTCGATTTCTTCATCTATAAAATGGAAATAGTATGCATATAGGGTAACTCTAAAGATGAAATAAACATAGGGGTGAACTGCATTTGATAAGCATAAAGTTATAGCAATGCAAGTGATTATTTATTAAGGGACTCCTGGAAGGTAAAGATGGCAAAGGGGATTTGAGTTTCTTCCCTGGCTGCATTGGATAAAGCTGTGGGTCTAAGGGATAACAGCCAAGTCCAGCCTTCTGTCCTCTGTCCTAAGGGTTGACCCCTACTCGGGCCTGCAGAGCTGGTTTTGGAGCACCATCTCACATTCCAATCACATTTTCGTGGCTTCTAAAAATCTGCCACAGCCTGTAGCAGATTCTGGACCATGTGTTCCCCACTTCCCTTTCTCTCAGAGCCTGGCCATATGCTCCCCTCCTGCCCCTACACCCTCACCTGGGCAGGCTTCCTCGATGGCCAGGCCGGGTGGGACAGTCAGAGCATGGTCACCAGTGATCTGTGCACTGCTGAGGCCCAGCAGGCCTGGCAGGCCATGAAGAGAGAGCCCGTGGAGCTCCAGACAAGGAAATAACCAGCCTCCCTGCACGGGAAGGGCAAGCAGAGTTGGCAGCCAGTGACCTTCACCCCCTTTTCTTACTGGAGGACTCCTTGGTATGCCCGTGTTCTGAGAATAGACTAGTCCCTCCCTCACGGCCAAGCATCCACATGCTTTCATTAGTTGGTCATATGATCTGGAATTTACATGAATTTTATGGATAACTAACATGACTAGAAACGTTCCAGACTTCTTCACTTGACTAGCCTAAAAAAAAAAAAGAATTTTTTTTTTTTTAAAAAAGGTTCCAAGTGTTACAGCTCTTTTAGAATTTGTCTAACAGGTTTTCTGGTCCTTACTGGAAGACCCCCTAAAACATAAAAAGAAAAAAAAAAAAAGATTCCAGACTTTGTGGACAAGTACTGAAAAAACAAAAACTTGAGTAACATGCTCTTGGAGGTTTTATTTGAATCTAGTCTCCATTTGTCTATCATCTTCCATATTTCTGTGATGTTATAATGCTATGATATCACTTTAGTGCAAACTGGAACAGCCCAGAATTATACAATTAACTACACCTGTTTCTAATTACAATTGTTAATCAATCTACTACTGCTAACATGAAACCTGGTGCTTGAGTCATGGCAAAAACCGTAAGCATGTGCTGGCAAGATACTTCATGTTGGCCTGCTACTTAGAATATTTTTCGACTTAAAATCTCAGATGTTCTACATATGCCTAAGAGTCACTTGTTGATGCCCAGGCATCTAATATTTTATTGAAAGTCAGGGAAACAGAAGTGCTCCCAAGTACCACTGCATATTAGGAGCTGTGCAAGGTTATTTATCTGGTACAAATACTTTAAACATAATTTCTTCCAATCCTACAATAAACATCATCCCCATTTTGCAGGTGAGGAAACTGAGGTTAAATTACTTGATTATAGAGCCAGGATTTAAACACACAGGCATTCTTTTAATCACATCCGACTTCCTTCCCAAACATAACCACCATCCACTTTTATTTTCCCGGGAAACAGGAGCTAGGGTGTGGGATGGGGGGGTCTGTAGCGGTGTATGTGCCTGTGTATGCACCCTGATTTTGTCTTCATTCTGTCTCTCCAGTGTACGCACACAAGCAGGAACCCC
>CAUYSK010084312.1:0-12990 GCA_963575035.1 Avahi laniger
ACATAGAACTAAAAGAAACCAACCATACTGAAACCTTGATTTCAGACTTCTATCCCTCAGAACTGTAAAAAAATAAATTTATCTTGTTTAAGCCATCCAAAACTTTCTATGATAGCCCTAGAAAACTAATGTCTGTTTCAGAAGTTACAATTTCATGTGCCAATGGGGACTGTCTCCTTTTCCTCTTGTGCTCCTTCATTTTCTTTTTCTGCTCCTATTTCTTTTCCCTTTTTTTTTTTGTTGTTGTTTTTTTAATTATACCAGGAAATATCCCCTTACTCATGTCTCCTTATTATGGTAATTCTTTCACTTTATGAATTTATCTATATATGTTGCAATTTAAATAGATATTCAAAGTGATTTTCCAAATAATTGTGTTATCTTATCTTTTTGATGACATGGGTTCTATTAATAACAATACTATTCTTTGTTTCTCTTGTTGTTGCTCTTGTTAATTAGCAGAACTGAGATGTTCTTTTTTCTACCAATTTCTTTACCATTTTTATGAATATAGCTATCTCCTACATCCCTTCATTCCAATATATTGTCTGCGTTGCATGCCTACATTTGAAAGCCTTAGTTACATTAACATCTTTTATACCAATAATTTACTAATAGCATACTATATAGGATTACTATTATCAAACTCATTAAAATAATAACAAGAGCTTCCTTTAAAATTGCCCAACCGATGTAGTTACATAAGGCTTTATATTTGTACAAAGCATTTAATTTACTCCTACTCATAGAATGTATATTTCTGCTTCTGGCCATGACTAAATAACTGCTATCAGATAGTCCTTCCATTGTAAACAATTAGTAAACTGAAAAGAAAAAAAAAATGAAACAACTGTTTTCAGAATTGGATAACTGGTGCAAACGTTTGATTTTTCAAAGAGAGGGAACAAATGAGATGAGCTTTCACTATTGTCCAGGTTTTTACCCAGAGGAATTTACCAGATTAGGAGGGGAATTAAAACATAATGTAACCTCCCTGAACTAAACAAAGGCAAATCTAAGATCGAGAGGCTCAGGTAGCCAGAAATTGTGGAGTAGAGCTCTAGAGAGAAGCTAATGGATATTGGGGCACACTGTATGGAGAAGAACACGCTTGTAGCCCTGGCTTGGGTGAGTCAAACATTTCATAGAACCAAAATGTTTGTACCCCCGTAATATTCTGAATTAAAAAAAATACATTTTAATATAATCATTAAAAAAAAAAAGAAAAAGGAAAAGAAAAGAAAAAACTTCATAAATTTTTTCAAGTGTTCCTTTTGTGTCCTTGTCTGAATATCAAGATGTGCATGTTTTGGGTGAGATTCCACAAAGCTCAGAAAAGGACAACAATCAGGGAAATAACAGCTACTGGAGAGCTGGCACAAGATTAAGAGACACTTCATTTCTGACTGATAAGAACAGGCAGTCTTTTGGAACCACCTAATGCATTCAGTAGATATGCCAGTAAAGATACATCTTTGGGGGGTTTATCCAGCCTGAGTATGTGAATTAAAAGCTATTTTAGACTCACAACAACATAGTCTTAAATATCAATCTGATCTATCAGAAAATTAACTGCCTTTTTTTAATAACAACAATCTTTAAACAAAAATCTAAATATTCAAAACAAAATTTGCAATGTCTAGCATACAATACAATATTACCAAACATGAGCAAGAAGCAGAGATATATAACCTGTAACCAAGAAGAAAAATTAGTCAATAGAAAAATTTAGAAATAACAAAGATAAAGAAATAATCAAACAAGGATATTTCAAATGTCAATTATAAAGATGTTTAGATCACTAAATAGACATTAGGGCAAGACATTCTATAAAAAAGACATCTGCACTATGTTCATAGCAGCATAATTCACAATTGCAAAGAAGTGGAAACATCCCAAGTGCCCATCAATACATGAGTGGATTAATAAAATGTGGTATATGTATACTATGGAGTAATACTCAGCCACAGAAAACAATGGTGATCTAGCACCTCTTATATTTTCCTGGATACAGCTGGAACCCAATCTACTAAGTGAAATATCCCAGGAATGGAAAAATAAGCACCACAGGTACTCACCAGCAAACTGGTTTCACTAATCAACACTTATGTGCACATATAGTAGTAACGTTCATCAGGTGTGGGGCAGGTGGAAAGAGGAGGAGGCAATGAATATATTCACATGTAATGGGTGTGGTGTGTGTCGTCTGGGGGATGGACACGCTTGAAGCTCTGACTTGGGTGGGGTAAAGGCAATATACGTAACCTAAATATCTGTGCCCCTGTAATATGCTGAAATTTAAAAAAATAGTTATTATGAACATAATGAAGATAGAGATGGAAACTATATAAAAATAAAATGTAACTTGTAGAGAGAAAAATAAAATATCTACAATAAATGTATCTATTGGGCTGAAAAGCAGATTAAACACTTGGTAGAAAGTTCAGTGAGTGTAAGAACAGAGCAATCCAAACTGTCCAAACTGAAAAAAAAGAGAGGAAAAATGACTAGGAAAAAATGAAAAAACATATGGGAAAATACCAAGCTTTCCAATATACTATATGAATAATATTATGTAAGTTTAAGAATTACAAGGGAATTAGGGAGAAAAAAATATTTGAAGAAATTTAAAATGGCCAAAATTTTTCTAATTTTCATGAAAATTGCACAAAGCATGCCATAATCAAATCAGCAAAAAAAAAAAAAATGATAAAAGGAATCATACAATTAGCCAGGGTGAAAAATGATACATAGAGGGAATAAAAACATAAAGATCATTGTGGACTAATTACCCCCCCAAAATGTGTTCCAGAAGACAATGGAATAACATATTTAAATTGCTTAGGAAAAATGCTAATGAAAATTTATATCTACTCAAAATACCTTTCAAAAGTGAATAGACAGTTGAATATAAGAAAAGATGCAAAATTATGAAGGACTCGCTGAAAGGGCTGTTTAAAGACATCTTCCAGGCTGAGGGCAGCTGATTTCACATGGAAACTCTAATCTACAGAAAAAAATTGAAAGTACCAGAAATGGTAAATATATGGATTCATTTAGTAT
Organism: Avahi laniger; assembly: GCA_963575035.1. NCBI lineage: Eukaryota > Metazoa > Chordata > Mammalia > Primates > Indriidae > Avahi > Avahi laniger. The sequence goes on from CAUYSK010084312.1 coordinate 3,064, forward strand.
TTCCCCTCTTGTTTAAAAATTAATTTAAATGATATCTAATTAGAAAAATGGCAAATTATATTGTGAATCTTAATATTAACGTGTAGAAGCAGAATGACTGACTGTAACAATAAATGGGGACAAAAGCATCCTGCTGTGTGGTTCTCGTGTTATTAATATATATGAAATGGTATAACATTAAAGAATTATTGCAAGCATTTAGAATTACCCTTTAAAGTCCATAAAATTAATCATTCATTCAACGTTCCCTGCATTTCTGCCTCTTTTCCTTGGAAGATCTTCCCACCTGAGATTCCTTTCCCCTGAATTCTGTGCTTTCAAATATTCTTCACTCGATTCTAAGGTTGACAAGGAGAAAATAAAGGATTGTTTATTTGGGCAAGAGTCATATTTTAATAGCTATGCTTTGTAAAGATTTATTTGATTCTAATGTTTATAATAAGTTTGAACAATGATTACCTTCAATTTTCACATCCTCCCTATAGTCACAAAACATATAGACAAAAAACGAAAACAACAAGCCTACTTCTTTGATCAACCAGATGCCATGATGATCTTATGTTCTGCCTTGATTGTAGATATGTGTGTTTTTTCATATCATCATTCAATAATATTTAATGTCTTGGGCATTAGGCATTCAATTAAGAGGGATCTTTGCAAAAATACGACTAAATAGGTTTAAGAAATAGTCATGGGTCTCATCTTTGGTTCTCTTTGCAATATGTAGAAAGGAAGAAAATATGCTCCCATTCTTATTTAAAAAGTCTTGGTATATCAAATAAACAAAATAGCATGTGAGCAGGAAAAGTATTTAGATCTGAATTACCTTAATTGGACATTTATATTGATCAAGTTGAATGTGTAATAGCTGTGTTTTATAAATTGATAGAATAAATTTAATGACTCGATCTCAAGAGAGGATTTTGCTTAATACAATTAACAAGAAGGAGAACCGCATTCATTTTATTAAAAAGAGCTTTCATCATTCAATTTAATCTACTTAATGATACTCAAGCATAGTTTGGTATGTTGGTATCTTGAGTATATTCATGACATAAATGCATATGAACACAGATTTGTAAAAAGAAAAAAAGAAAGGAAAAATCTGCAGGTAGTCAAGTGTCTAAAAATCTGTCTAATATTTGCAATAAATGAGTATAATTTGCATACTCATGAGCTAAGAGTTTTTCTTCTCTCTCTGGTAGTAAAAATTTTCAAATATTTATTTTCTTTTAATGCTGTTTAACATTTATGCATTTCCATGCTTTGTATTGTCAAAAACATTTATTGGACCCTTTATATATCCAAGAAATCTATGCTATTTGTTGCATTTCTCTATCAAGTGAATTTGTTAACTAAGCCACAGTCCTTCCTTGAAATACAAGATCTGTGAAATTGAAGCAGAGGCACATTTAAAATCATTAAGAAATAGATACGGTAAACAAAGTTTGTTTTAAAAGCCATTTTGCATCAAATATTAACTGTATTCAGTCATTAATTCATTATATTTATTCTTATTTCCATCTTTAAATCATGTATATATGCTTTATATGAGTTATTTTTTGATCTTTTAGTGGTCATATGCGCCTGTGAAGCCTTCTTATAACTATGCAGTGTTTTCATAACAATATATTCAGACATTTATGATAGGAATTATTGCATTCTATTATATAATATTTCATGGTGAAAATGTGGGCTTATTTTTAATTATCACTTTTATTTATCCTTCTACAAGCATTTTTTTCATGAACTATGTGTTAAGTAGTACACTGGAAAATTCTTTAGGAAATAAAATTATACATGTTTGTCTCCCTAATACATGCAAAGTTGTAACATTTTTAAATGAATGGCTAGAGAACTGGATGAATGAATCAATAAATTGACACTAGCTTGTATCTTTCTGCATCAATAAGGAGTTTTATAGTCACTAACAAGACAAAAATAAATTTCCTTTTCTTTAACAAAACATTATATGTTCAATGTTATAAGATCAAAATTAATACATGATCATAACTAACTCTTTGGTTCCCACAAAATTTAGTGTCGGTGATCTTTGGAATCTTATTGGAGTCATGGAAATATTTGTGATTTTATTAATTAAGTTATAATAATTGCTATAAATTAGTAGCTTTATCATCATCTATTTTTCCAATTTCTATGCAGTTTACAGACAATTATTTCAGTGAGGATGAAATTATCCAACTGCATCCTGACTTCATTGCATTTTGCAACTGAAAGATAAAAACACAGAGTGTTAAAATAAAAAGCCAGCACATATTAATTACAATAAAAATATTATTTACATTAAGAAATGTGATTGGAAAAATTGTGGACATGTACAAAATAACAGAAAGTATAGAGGTGGTCACCAAAGGTTGAGGGGTGTAGGAGTGGGAATTATCATGGAATGCATATGCAGTTTCAGTGTTGCAAGTTAAAACATTTTAGGAGATTTGTTGCATAACACTATGAATATAATTAACATTACTGAACTGAACACTTAGAAATAGTTAAGATTGTAATTTTAATGTTATGTGTTTTTTACCACGATGAAAATAATAAAAGTCGATATGTAAATTTCTTTCAAAAACATTTCTAGCAATCATTAAAGAAAACATTTATCAAAATATCAGTTATGTACACTTGTTAAGAGGTGAGTCAAACAAAAAAGACTAAAATACAGTTAAAAATACCAAATAGCTTCTCTGTGAACTACTTTTGACTTAAAAAAATATACATATTCTGGAAAGTCTTCATTAACTATTCTCATGCCTTCATGTTGGTGTTAGTTGGATCTCTATATTCAGTCTCTCTAGACTAATAACTTACTTTGCCCCATTGTTTCAAATATTGTATATTTTTATAAATGAATAATATTTCCATTTCCCAGACATCTCTGCAGGGCCACATGCCAATTCTAACTGCCTACATCCAGTAGGTCTTTACGTATTCTGTCTTCTAAAATTTACCCTTCCCATTTCATTATCTATCTTGACGAATAGTATCTTTCCCAATACAAATACTGAAGCCAGAAAACTCTGATCTTTTAAATCCCCTTTCTTCAAAATTTTAATTAATACATGAAAAAACTGACACCAAATGAGATACAATGCTATCGCAGACAGGAATTGCAAAAAGTATCAGAAACAAGATCCATTACTTCTGCATCCAGCCCAGTTCTCTTTCCATTAAGCAATTATGCAGATATAAATCACATTTCTCCTCTGCAAGCTCTCAATTTTTTGATGAAAAGTTTGGAAATATGCAATTGGCACATACCATGTGGTGCCTAGAAACAAAATATATTAGATCACTTCTAAACCTTCTCACTTCTTCCTTAGCAGAGAATCTGATTTGCTTTTAGGTTCCAAATGGTCCTGTGCATTAGAGGAATCTGTGCCCTTCCTTCATCCCACGTAGTGAATCAAGCTAATTAAAGACAGCAAGATGATTCCATTCTCAATCGCATTCTTGAAAAGAGAATATAGCACAATTTTGCTTATCTTTGAATTTTGAAAGGAGACTTGGGAAAAAATTCTTGCACTTCAAAAGGGTTGCAAAGAAATAATATTCTGGGCTTGTGGCTTCTAACATTATTGGGTTCAAGTGTACAAAGTTGGAGCTAGTGATAAATCTTATAATCATGAGAGGGGTGCCTAATGGCCAACATCAAATTGTCATGAGTCAGCTCTGCAATATTGGAAGATTTCTGATTCCTGATCATTTCAAGTTGCTGAACGAATAGTCTTAAACTCACATACTTACAGATTTTGGGAAGGACTGTGAACTGGTAAATCCATTTCTTTTTTAAGCCATTTTGAGCTGAATTTTCTAATATTTTCAGATAGGCAATCAACATGTGACACAGTATGGTGCAATATGGGAGGAGAAGGAAAATATCCTTTTTGTTTATTCTGTTGTGTCTCATTGCTTTGGTTTAATGTTTAAATCCAACACATATACCTGAAACAAATTGTTTTTTTGTTTGTCTGGTAATCTGTGTGGTATCCACCCACATTTCATTAAGGCAGAAACAAAGTAAGTTTATAAGGGGTAGTAAATAATAGGGAAGCAGCAAAGTGAAGCAAAATATACTCTGAAAATAACAGAAACAAATGTCTTTTCCAGATATCTGTGAACATCTCCCAGACAGAGCCTAAACTCAATGCCAGTCACTCATTAATCCCCAACGTCATTTTAAAATTTCTGCGCACCAGAATTTGGTAGGCTGACAGAATGAAAGACAGAAAACCAGCCCCCTGGGAGATAAAGCCCCGACTACTGTCTCACAACTAGAAGAGAAAATAAATGGTTCTTATTTTTTGATACTAAGCATTCTGCCAATAGCACAAAGCAGTTAATTTTCAATTGTTATCCTTTCTTACAATCCATAATTATTATCTACTGTATGTCCAACGTTGAACTATGAGTTATTAAAGGTACAAACTAAACCACATTCTGTCCTTAATGAATAACACAATACAATTAAAAAAATTATTGGATTTTTTTTAGAACTGATAATAGATGCCATTGAAATTTAAATGAGGAAGAGAAGAATGGTCTAAATAATTGTAGAGGACTAGGGAAAAACAAGAATTATGTTGGACTTTGTGTTTTTAAAAAAGGTTTAATCAGAAAAATGGAGGAAAGACTTATGGAACTTATGGAGAAGGAGATTCGTAGTGTGTTAACCTACCTAGATCAAAGCACACAAAGATAAAATAGTGGGGAAGAAGAGCAACTGTGGAATATCGTATAGAGGAATATAAGAAAATAATAAACTTGATGAATCCAGTCTAGATATTTAAAAGTATCAACTTCAAAAACGTTTATAGAAAGAAGGGAAGACAGCAATATCATGGTACTATCTATCTTTTCAAATTGATGGCAATGAGACCTAGTATTTTAAGTGACACTAGCATGGTGATGAAAATAATGATAGAAATGAAGCCTGGAACCAAATTTCCATACAATCATGCTATTGTTCTTTCCATTTAGCAAAGAGCACAATGGTGCAGACTGAATAGAATGAGAGATAAAGGAAAGAGGGTAAATTTGGCAGGACTATCAGCAAAGCCCTTAGATATGTTTTAGGGCCATATAATCTAGGGCCTTGATTACCATAATGAAAGATTGGATAGAATGCAAAGGGTGGATTTTCAAGACATGCTAATGATGAAAAGATAACAATTGTTAAGAAAATGAATACAAAGTTTAACTAGAAGAGTCCAACATGAGAAAAGAAGGCAATATTGCCAAGAAAAATGGTTTGAGTGCAGAGATGATGGTACTGAATTCAGTTTTATAAAATAATTTTAATACTTTTGTTATAAATGTAATAGACATTTGTAAAAAATACAGATGTGTATAAACATGAAAATTTTGAAAAAAAAGTCTCCATTTTAGTCCCACTTATCCACTCATAGTCATGATTCTCTTTGACCAAACTCTACACAGGCTCTCTTGACATCTTTTTAACTGGGTCCTGAGTTTCAGACATCTATGTTAATTTCTGTGTTGTTCAATTTTAGCAAGAATCACACTAACTCAGTGTAGCCATCGTTATTACCCTGGAAATCTGATCAGGTTCCTCAAATTCCACCATCCCCCTAGTTGATACCTGATCACGCTGGCCTGCAATCAACAAGAATTCTGTTAGGTTGGGTAGCTGGAATTCCCCCATTATCCCTAAAATTTGTTCTTAATAGTTTTCCATCCATTAACCTTCATCCTATCCCGTGGCTATAAATTCCCACTTTTTCTTGATGTATTTGAAGTTGAACTCAATTTCTCTTCCTCACTGCAAGACACCAGGGCATTGGTACCTACGCCTATTGCGATAACCTCCCCCCAGAATAAAGTCTTCTGTATCTTCTGCAACAAGTGTCATAAATGAATAATTTTTCTTTAATAGTGGCATAACAGGGATTTAAGATTTTTGCACTCTGAGGGGACATTTTATTAGTAAATACAATCTATGACAGTGAAATAAAAATCCATGGAATAATAAGTAGTAATTTTCTAGGGTCCTATGTATTTTGTATATGAAGAATTGTACATGTGGACAGCTTACATATGTGGACAGCTTATCACATATTTCCAAATACCTTTGTGAAAATTATTTGGTTATTACAAAATAACATGTAATTTTAAATATAATCAAATTTATAGGAAAAAGTTAATGGACAATTTCAACCCCTTAATTAGTTTTGGATTACCCCATGGTTAATTGTTAACAGAGAAAGCATAAACACTGTAAGATAATTTAAAGAGGTTTATTCTAAGCTGAATATGAGTGACACAGTCCAGAGAACATATCTCAAGACGTCCTGAGAAAATGTGTCCAAGGCAGCTGGGTTACAGTTTGGTTTTATACATTTCGGGGAGGTAGGAATAGCAGGTAAAATTATAAATCAATACATGAGAGGTATACATGGGTTTGCCATGAAAAGGTGGTATATTTCAAAACGAGGGCTCATATGTTATAGGTGGGTTTAGAGATTCTTTGATTTGTAATCGGTTAAAGAAACAAAGCTTTTCCTAAAGGCTTGGAATTGATGGAAATGGATGTTTTAAGATAAAGGAGTCTGTTAATCATGGAGCAAGTCACAATATACCAACTCAAAGTGATCTATTAAGGAAATTGATGGCCTGCAGGTGTGACTTAACCTTTGTCTTGAGTGGCTTTAGCTCCTGTTTGTAATTAGTCTAAACTTGAAAAGGGAGGGAGGATAATGAGATGTGTCTGACGTCCCTTCGCTTCATGGTCATGAATTCAGTTTTAAGGTTTTTGTGGGCTCCCTTGGCCAAGGGGGAGTATGTTCACTCAGCAGGGGACTTAGAATTTTATTTTTAGTTTACAACTGTTAATTTAATTTTCATATGGAGTAACCTTAATTTTACTCTCGAATTGGAGAGTGAAAATGTGAGAGGGTGAATGACCAGTGAGAAAAGAGTTGGGGGCTGTCTGTTCTCTCAAAAACTGTTCCCAGTGGCCTTGCATCATGGGAATTTGGCCATCTTTACACTGAGGTGGTCCGACCCTGCCAGTCGCTCTCCTCAGGTGCTTCGTTTCAGAAATCAGTTCCTTTGAACTCAAACTGAAGAGACTTCAGAAAATGTGCATAGAAATTTATCAGGGGAAGAATGCAAATGCCATGAACTATGAGGCAATAAGACTTTAAATTCAGCATTTCTTAAAGCTCTTTACAAACACTAGCTTCTATAATTAATCCTCCTAATTTCCCCATAAGTCATATTTCATTATCCTTGATTTACAAGCATAAAACTAAAATACCAAGGAAGAGCATAGCCTGCATTGTTGGACAAATCTGTTTTAAACACTACTTTTTATCATGTTATTCCCCTCTCTGCAGCTTTCGTGTTTCCCCCTTTATTATTTCTATATCCTTCTACTCCTGCCTCCATAATCTAGCCTCGAACTGCCTAATCGATAGGTCCTGATATTATCCTAAATACAGCTTTTAGTCTAAGTCAAGTCTCTTGATTTCCCCCGGACATAATAATAATATTCTTCCTTTTATAACTGTTTTTATTGTAAGCGTCATCTCTATCTACATTAATATTCCGATATTAACTTCCTCTAGTCCATCTTCTATGCCATTGTACAGTGAATTTCCTATATAAGAAAATCTGATGATTTTGATAATAACATTTCCCTCTTCATAACTTTCATTTATTGGTTAAGTAGGACACCAGTCATATTGGATTAGGGCCCGCCCTAAAGAAAATATATTAACTTAATTCCCTCTTTAAAAAAATCCACCTTCAAATAAATGCAGCAATATTCTAAGACACTAGAGGTTAGGACTTCAATATGCGAATCTGAGGGGGACACGATTCAGTCCATAACAGTAGATAATGTAGTAGATAAATATATTAATACTTATTCTTCTAAGAAATAATTTATATACTGAGAGAAGTTGGTTAAATGTTCTCTCTGAACAAGTTTCTAATACAATAATTCTATGCAATGGAAATACGCCAGAGAAGATAAAATTCAGAGAGAAAATTGACATAGGAAGAGTTAAATTTGTGCCAGGAAATTTTTAAGTTTTCTACAGAAATATATCCCCATTTGGCAGAAGACCAAGTAAGAAGAAAAATGAGAAAAGTTAGGATGTTATTTTGCTTTTGTTCATTTATCCATCTGTCTGCATGAACCCTGTGACGTTGTTTTCCAAATGGAGGCCTACTAATGCCAGAACGTGTTATTTGGATTGAAGTTATCAATTCTTAGCCAGTTTCAGTGTAAGAGAATATAATACTGCCAGCAAAATCTATTCCTTAAATGTAATAAAACTTATCAAAAATTAAAATTTTCAATAACATTGCTCAGTACATACTTTTTAGCCTTTGAGTCTACAGTCTATTTTGCTTCATTCATATAAGGAACGATATTCTGTTTCCTTTGGTTCCTTCATACTTTCCCAGTGCTACTGAAGCTATTACGTGACATAGTTATATATTAGTTTTCATAATAGTTTATGAGAGAAAAAATATTTAAGGATTTCTTAGGGATGTTTTACTTTCTCTTCTGTATTTTAAATGCTTTCATTTAAAAGAAGTAACAAATATACCTTGTTTAACAAAAATTCATTTTTTTAAATTTAATTTTTATTACTAAATTTATTCCAGCTTTGCTGAGGTATAGTTGACAACTAAAATTGTTTATAGTTAAGGTATACAATATTATGTTTTGTTTTACATATACATTGTGAAATGATTACCACAATCAAGCTAATGAACATGTTCATCTCCTTACAGTTATTATTTTTTTATGTATGTGTGGAGAGAATATTTAAGATCTAGTGTCATAGCAAATTTCAGGTATAAAAGGAAGTATTAATAACTATAGTTATCATGCTGTACATTAGAATTCCAGAACTTTTTCATCCTGCATAAGTAGAACTTTGTATATTTTGGCTAATATCTTTCCATTTTCCCCCAGTCCTCATGGCCTGACATCTGCCATTCTACAGATGTGCTTCTATTAGTTTTACTTTTTTAGATTACACATATAAGTGAGATCACACAATATTTACTTTTCTCTGCCTTATCTCACATAGCATAATTTCCTATAGGTTCAACTATGATAAAATTTTCTTTTCTTTTAATGTTGAATAATATTCCATTTTGCATGTGTGTGTGGTGTATACGTACAGTTTCTGTGAAATAAACACAGTTTATCCATTCTTCCATTGATGGACACTTAGGTTGATTTCATATCTTGCCTATTGTGAATAATGCTGCAATGAACATGGGAATGTATATATCTCTTTGAGATACTGATTTCATTTCCTTTAGTTATATACCTAGCAGTAGGATTGCTAGATCATATAGTAGTTTTATGTTTAATTTTTTGTGAAATCTTCATACTGTTTTCCATAATTGCTGTACTAAGTTACATTCTGGTCAACAGTGTACAAAGGTTCCCTTTTCTTCACATCATTGCCAGTAATTGTTATCTTTTGGCTTTAGAGTAATACTGGTCTCATAAAATGAGTTTGGAAGTGTTTCCCCCTTTTCAATTTTTTGGAAAATTTTGGGAAGGATTGGCACTATGCTTTAAATTTTTGGTAGAATTCACAATGAAGTTATCTAATCCTGGAATTTCCTTTGTTGGGAGATTTTTGGCTACTGATTTAATATTCTTTCTTGTTATTGGTCTATTTCAATTTTCTATATCTTCATAATTCAGTTTTGGTAGGTGCTATATTTCTAGGAATTTATCCATTTCTTCTAGATTATCTAACTTGTTTGTGTATAATTGTTCATAGTAATATCTTATAACCTTTATATTTCTGTGATATTAGTTATAAGGTCTCCTCTCTCATTTTTTATTTTATTTCAGTCTTAAGATTTGCCAATTTTATCATTTCAAAAAACAGACTAATAGGCTGGGCG
>CAUYSK010084314.1:0-21228 GCA_963575035.1 Avahi laniger
ATACTGGTAATGTGTGTGGAGAAACACAAAGAGCTAGAGTGAGCTATGCTTGGAGAGATGCTGGGATCTGCAGGTTGGAGGATGTGAAAACATGGCTGACAGCCCTCCCCCAGGACAACCTGGAAAATATTGGTTGCTGATGATGCCTCAGACTAGCTAGTATCTATGAAGTAATAACCAGTTGATTTCAAACTCTTCTGCCCATAAGAAAAAAAGGCAATTTAATAAGGCTTTGACTCTTAAATAAAAGTTTAAATATCATTTAAATAATAATTTATCCTAAATTCCTGAAGAAAAAAAAGACACCAGACCCAGATGGTTTTATAGGCAAGTTTACCACAGTGAGGACAAATAATGTCTATCTTATATAAATTGTACCAGAGACTAGAAAAAGACAAAAAGCTATCATATTGTTGTTTTTTTTTTTTTTTCAAGACAGAGTCTCACTCTGTTGCCTGGGCTAGAGTGAGTGTTGTGGCATCAGCCTAGCTCACAGCAACCTCAAACTCCTGGGCTCAAGCGGTCCTTCTGCCTCAGCTTCCTGTATCATACTGTTTTGATACAAAATGTTATAAAAAATTAGAATTAAAGGCCACATTCATTCATAAATAGTAGTACAACAATCCTAGGCAAAATGCAAGGAAAATAAAATTTATAAATGTCAATATTAAACAAAAGATTACAATCAAATTTAATTCATTGCTTTATTTTAGTAATGCAAGAACAGAAGAAAACAAGTTCAGCTGTCAATTCTGAAATTGTCATCTGTTAATGTTTTGCAAAATCTGGAATCTTAACTGGGTCTGTGTCTTTCTCCGCTGAACTGATTCATAGAAGATGGTTTTGGGATGCTATTTTCTCTCTCTTTTCCTTATAGGTACAGATTGCAGCAAAAAAAAAACCATGCAGATACTCTTTTAAAATCTTTCAAGCACCTCTTGTGTCCCTTCCTCTGCCTGTTCTGAGCATCTTCCCATTCACCCTGTGAAAGAATATTCAGTTGACAAACATTGGCCAACATCTCCACGAGCCAGAACAGCTCAGGCCTTGGCATCAGAAGGCCCTTTAAGTCTCGACTTTGCTTTTACTGTTTATATGTCTGAAAGAAGTCTTATGACTGTTCTGAGCCTGTTTTCCAATCTGTAAAATGTGCACAGCACCCCACATCTCACGATGTTGTGAAAAGTAACAGGGGCAGCTGGGGATGATAGCTCTCATCTCATAATGACATAAATTATAGTTAACGTGTCTCTTTGCCCTGATTATTAGCAAAGTAAGGAAAGGAATTATAGCTTCTTCTTCTTTGTCTCCCCAAAGCCTAGCACAGTGGTGAGGAGGAGAAGCGGGGAGACAGGAGGACAGAAATGAAGACTGCCATTTGCTGGGCTGTATCAGACACTGTAAAAAAGAGTTTCATCAAATCCTTTTACTTGTCTATGTCCCCAACTGCACCCTAATCATGTTTTAGCAATCCTTATGCCCTCCGTGCCTAGAATGGTGCCAGGCACATAGCTAAACTCCCGTAATTAGTGCAGCCAGCCAGCCATTCCTCCTGTGTTTAATCAACTTCTCACACTGAAGCATCCTTCTTAATAGAAACAAAGGACAATGAGAAGTCAGATGTCAATGTTGAGCCATTGAAAAAACTGAAGCAAAACACTATTAAGTGCCTCACCATACTGAAGCCAGTGGTGAACTGTCATTCCATGCTCCGTATCCAGTCTCTACCCAGTGTCCAATCAAGCGAAAAAGAATAGAAAGTCCCTGAGGTGAGACAACGAACAAACAGAAAGCTCCTATGGCTTGGGACAAGCTAAGAACAAAAGAGATTGTTTGCAGACCACGTAGCACAGAGCTCCACTGCAGGATAAGAGATCTGCCAGAATGGGGATGGGGAATTCCAACCTGGGAATCTCGTATTTGATCTAAAAGCCGAGGAGTGACTCGCTCTGTTGGGGAGAACTCCCAACAAGCGAATGGTGAGCACCACCCATCTGGGCCTCCCAAATGTATCACTTCTCAAAGGCACCTTCGGCACCAAGAGGGTGTTTGGTGACTGCCAGGGACAGCTGTGGCCCTTTTGTCTTCTTCTCTGGAAAAACAAGTAGAAGAGAACTGCTTTGCTTCTCAGATGCGCCTGTTTCTGTCATTTCCAGAAAGTGTTCAGGCTGTCCAAAGGTGTTTTGTCAGAATGCAGGTCACGTTTTATTCCAGGACTGGGACCATTTTTCTTCTCACTGATGATAAAAACAAAACAAAACAAATAAATAAAGATTGGAGAAAGTGATCAAAATCTTGTTGGTTTGTGCTGCGGTTTGAATGTGTCCCCTAAAAAGCATGTGCTGAAAACTTAATCTCTGATGCAACAGTCTAGGGAGCCGGGGCCTGATGAGAGGCCCTCATGAATGAATTAATGCTATTATTGAGGGAGTGGGTTCTTTACAAAAAGGTGAGTTTTGTCCTCTTATTCTCTCTCTCTCTCTCTCTCTCTCTCTCTCCCCCTCTTTGCTCTTCCACCTTCCACTTTCCTTGATCCACCACGGGATGACGCGGCGAGAAGGCCCTCGCCAGATGCCAGCCCCCTGGTCTTGCACTTCCCAGACTCCAGAACTGTGAGCCAATAAATTTCTCTTCATTAGAAATCATTCAGTCTCAGGTATTCTGTTATAGCAGCACAAACGGACTAAGACAGTTTGCTTTATGGAAAAGAAACTCCTTTGCTAAGGAAACTGAGTCGAATTAAGTACTGTAATGAAATTTAGGATCAAGAGTTCCAGCAGGTGTGATTCCTGCTTAGAACAATCAGCACCCCATCGATCAGAAAGAACAGTATCTCTTTGTCATGGACCAAACCTCAACCCTGGCGGCTCCTTCACAGGTCTGTGCCAGTGTCACATTGTATACAGGCAGCTCTGTGTCACCTGCTCTTACAACTGGAAAAACAACCCAAAATAAGGGCAAACACTAAATCGCAGAAGAGCCAAGGGGTCTTGCCGTGGTCCTGGAGAAGACTTCTGTGGCTCCATTCTGCACTGTGGCCAGGATGCGCCGCAGGGCGCACAGGATGACACGTCAGGGCTGAGGCCAGGGTGACCAGGGTGAAACAAGCTTTTTGCCTCAGACATAAAATTTAAGGGGGCACCAAAAACTCAGCCATCAAAATAAACAATACCGTAATGCAATATTTTTAAAAATCAAAATGAAATCAAACCAATCCATGATGAACAAACTAGCAACATTTCAAATAAAGACAGGACCAATATTATCGATTTTTCTTTTTGCCAGGGGTTCCAATACACCTCAATACAGCACCGTTACTGATCCTGTCTTTCTTTAAAATGTTCATCCTAGATTATTTTTGCATTAATTTGGGGCTTTGTAAATACTGCCTTCAAAGGTTATTTAAGTTGATTTCTGAGATTTGGGGTGCCCCATTAAGTTCTGGGCCCGAGGTTAAGTGTCTCACTCTTCTCACTCCTTGTGTTGCTCTAGTTCCATCACCTTCCTTTGACACCCTAACTCATTTACATTTCTTTTAGACTTTTATCTCCCATTCGTTGTGTCTGTACAGAGGAAAGGGACAGAAGCTGGCATCTCTGGGTGCTCTTGCTTCCATTTGCAAGCCTTCCTGACGTTCTCGGGGCTCAGCGCTTCCTATTTCCTGGGCTTGTTTTGTACACCAGCTCCCTCTTGCTCTGATCCCATCATCACCTGGGCCCTTCCGGCCTGTGACCCCGCATTACCTTTAGCAGGAGGCCCTGAGAGCTCCTGTGCCGGCTGTTTTTTTCCTCTTCTGAAGGAATTGATTCCCCGTGACTCCCTGAGCTGTAATCTCATCAGGCTGGAATAACTTGACACTGCCATTTGTCTGAAACAGAAGTCATTTGTCTTCCAAACCTCAGGTCTGGGGCTGTCACCAATTCTGCCCCTTGGCCTCCTCTTAGAGGACTGTGACCACTCCATCAGCTGCTTTTGCCTTGCCTGCGAGAGATCCCATTAACTAGCAGGGGAGGAGAAAAATGCCCATCCGAGAGTGCAAGAGCGCTGCAGGCATAGAGGGGGACTGGGGAGATCTGGGGCTGTGTTCTTGCTGAGGGCACCTCTCCACCTGCAGGGAAGCCTGATCACACATGCTGGCCCCAGAGCCAGGACAGAGCTCTGCACAGGATGCTGACTACAAGCACTGAGGGGCCTTCAGAGCCCTGCAAACACCACAGAAGGTACAACTGTCAGGCAAGGACACCAGACCTTGAGTGACTGACCTCTATATAGCAGCACATGGTATTGTCATTAGAAGCATCACAACACTGTGTTGCAACCCAGGGAGCACCAAGTGAGATGCAAGGAAAACCGGGGCCAAGTCCAGGGCTGCCCGTTAGCAGCTGTGCGACCTTGGGCACTTTGGGCCTCAGCAGCTTGACCTCCGTGATGGGAATAATAACCGCCCTGACTATTTCAGGGGATGGCTAAGACAGTAAAATGAGTTAGTTGTGGAAATGTTTGAAAACTCTACCACACCAAACAAATGTAACATATTATTTTGGTAGTTATCTAACCAAAAGTAATTGCTAGGCACTCTCAATACGAAACACCAAGGCAAGAGATTGCCCCCTGATGATACACAAGGCAAAGGGGCCATGGTCTTAGCACAGGACCCGGGCTGTGGCAGGGGAGACACCGCAGGAAGCACAAGCGCGTAAGGACCCAGCCTCTTGTCTCTCACACCCTGTTGCTTGATGGGTCTACACACCGACTGCGGCTGAATTGGGAGAGATCTGAGCCACGTAGCAGGAGAAGCGCCATGATCCAGCACGCCATGGAGGATCCCTGGGGTGCTGTCCGGGAATGAACGGAGAGCATGCAGCAGGAGCAAGGCAACCCTGCAGAAGACGAGAAGGGGGTCCGAGAGCATCTTGCACAGAGAACAGGAAGCCCAGTGAGTAGTGGTTCCCTGGAGCCAAAGATGACCAGAATGTTCCCATGTGGCAGGACCTGGCGGGTGAGAGCATATAAATCTATAGTGCATGTGACCAAGTGTCAGGACACTGGGTTTCCTTTTGAGGCTTCCCAGCAATTGAATCCCGTTACCACACATTTTCTTGTGCTTCTAAGTAGAAAGCAGAGTCATCTTCCACTAGAGATACTGAAAAAAAAAAAGCCAAATAGTCATTTTCCCAGCCTCCCTCGCATCTAGGCACGGACAATCAGGCCTTAGGACACACACAAAGAAAAGAGGCAAAGCATCCTTTGGACAGTGCGGCAGCAGCCATGGCAGCAGCTTTGAATGCCTGGGGGCAGGGACGTCCAGTGCCCTGGACCAGCCACCAGGTAGTACAAGCAGAGGTGTCCAGTGTCCAGCAATGGTGAAAGCAGTTGAAGGGGCCTCACCAGGCTGTTTTTTGGAATGTGATTTAGATTGTAGTCCTAGCTGATGCCTAATCTCTTCTTGTTTGTGCCTGATTTCCAAACCTGGTTCTATGACCTTCTGTTTCAGGCCAAATATTTGTGTACCCCTGAAATTCATATATGGAAGCCCTACCCTCCGATGTGATGGTATTTGGAGGTGGGGCCTTTGAGAGGTAACAGATTAGGGCATGAGGGTGGGACCCTCATGATGGGATTAGTGTCTATAAGAAGAGGAAGACAGAGATAGAAGTAGACAGGACAGGTCTCTCTTCCTCCCCCTCCCTCACAGGGAAAGACCACATGAGCACTCAGCCTACGAGCCAGGAGGAGAGCCCTCACCAGAAAACAAATCTGCCCTGCCAACACCTTGATCTTGGACTTCCTAGCCTCCAGAACTGTGAGGAATAAATGTCTGTTGTTTAAACTGCCCAGTCTACAGTATTTTGTTATAGCAGCCTAAGCTAAGGCACCTTTCTAGAGGTTCCTTGACCGGTCTAATCTCCATTCAATAAATCTCTTAACTATTCGCATCAGCAGCAGAAGTTTCTGTTGTTTGTCTTAAAAAATGTGGATGACACACCAAGTCAAAGTATCCCAGACACGCACCCCTGATCCCTGATGGCTCAAGAACACAATGGCCATTGGGTGGCCAACACAGCTTTTCAGAGGCCCTGAAATACCAACTTAGGGCTTGATGCAAGGAACATGCTCTACTGCTCACGCCACAGAGGGCAAGGTGTGAAACTCCCTGCAGGAGTGGAATAAAATAACAAATATTCAGTTCACGTCAGAAATTTAAAGAAATTACATATGTTTGGTTTTATGTTTCAGTGACCTTTATCTTAATAAAATAACTCCATATGGTGACTTTGATCATAACCTGGATAACTTTTAAAAGTTAAAATGTATTCCTGGCACATAGGATCTTACTGAATGAAAGAGGACTTGGCTTGCTAATTCAGAAGATATTCCAACGCCTGAGTTAGGAAAATGTCAAAAACTTCCAGCCACTGAACAGAAAGAAGGTTCAGAAGAGAGGGCCTGGCCCAAGCCAGCCAGCTCCTTGGTGTTGGGCCTAGTTTCTGTCTTCATCATAGAGACACACTGTGGTTCAGGTGCACACATGTTCTCCCACCCTCAGCTGTGTAAACTAATGATTTGTTTTGAGATAACAGCATCAAATCAATGTATAGTCACAGAATTCTGAAATTGGAGACAGTACTGTGCTGGTAAACACTTAACAAGCAGCTCTCAAAGGAAAAAAAAAAGAATGCATATATGTGCATACATGATGATATTATACATTTACTAGTATGAAAGATGTGTGACACAATTTACAGATAATAATAAAATGCACAATATTCTTTAATGGAGATTTCATACAGTCACTTGATTCTCCCAGAATGTTTCCTTGATTTTTGCTGAAGCCTTGTATCTTTCATTAAACTAGGGTTGCAATTTAATCACGATTTGACAGACGGAATTGCATCTCAATCTGCTGTTTTCCCAATTAATTCATCATCATTATCTATGATGAGATGTACTGATAAACTCACTGTTGTACAAATTACGTTCATTGAACTGAATCCTCTTCCAGCTTCAGCACTGGTTACAACAGACTTTTAAGTTGAATCTGAATTATTATTAACATCTTCCCCTTTACTTGCTTAAGTCTAGACAATCAACAAAACAATAGATCAAGCACTGATTGGTAGTATTTGCCGATTCTGTGGTGTAAACACTCCCACCACCGCCAATTTCAAGCTACCAACGTGAGACCCCCAACTGGAGTTGGGAAGGGGTGGGCAGCAGGACACCACCACACGGTATTTCCGCCATATAGATGCAATCGATGTAAAACAACCCTCAAAAGCATAAATAAAATGTAGTAAAAATAATTAAGCAGGGATGTGTTTTTAGCAATGATCATATTTGACAACCAGCTCACAAAATTTTCAAACACTTACTAATGCTCACATGCTGGTATGAGTCAAATCCAGCACACCAGCGGCGGGAGGGGACCCTGAGAGCGTCACCCCTACTTCTGCGTGTAGACAAAGTATTTGGAGACAAGAGGTGTCGGTGGTGGATGTTTAGATCCAGCAATCTCACCATCCCGCAAAGGTGTCCTGTGTGTTCACAAGTACTGTGGTTGTAGATATATATTAAAAGGGATGAAGTCTGAATTCTAGTATGGCCCTGGCATGAAGCTCTCCGACTCCTCACTGCCTTTGTGGATTTGACCTATTTTCAGACCAAAAAAAATGCTGATTTATTCACCAGTTGCCAACTTTGGCTACTGTTGCATAGACCTCCCCATCCCTACAGACACACCCTGGCTTTGACAGCAGTGTTTCTCATAACTCTGCAGGTCTGGAAGAATGACACAGCTGGAGACCATTTCCAAGACAATTAAGGCTAATGAGCTGACTCAGCAAAAGCAGCCCGAAGGCAGGAAGCAGCTCTGGCTAGAGGATAGTGATGCCTTGGTAGAGATCAGTTAGCAAGTAAAATGAGAGAAGGTCTGATTTACTAGCAAAAATTAAGATGGGCTTGACCAGGCCTTGACTTCAGCTGAATTAGAGGGTGTATGTCGAGGGAGGGTGTGGGGAACCTGCACTTTTCTATACTGTTGGTAGAAATGTAAATTGTTACAGCCTGGATGGGTGGCAATTTGACTTTGAATCTCACAAATTTAAAATGCAGTTCCCTTTGATCCAGATGCTCAAGGATATTCACTGCACCATTGTTTGTATTAACAATGACACTGAATTAGAAACAAGTTCAAAGTCTATTAATAGGTGGCTTGCTAAATTTATAAATGATGACAAATCTAGGCAAATGAATACTGTAAAACAGCTGAAAAGAACATGGCAGCTCTTTGTCACCTGTGGTTGAACTATCTCAAAGACATACTGTAAAGTGAGAAAAGCAAGGTGAAGAACACTGTGTAGCATGCAGTCATGTGTATATTTTAAATATATAAATGTATACACTTAAATACGCATAAAATATTTTTGAAAGGATATACAAAGAAACGTCACAGTTTGCCTCTGAAGAAGAGAACTGATAGAGACCAAGAGTGGAGAAGACTTTCTTATCAACATATTTCTTTGAAACTTTTTAAGTTGTATCACGTTAATATCTTTTTAAAAATAAAATAAAAAATACAGTGTGTGGATATTTTTAAAAAGACAGCAGCAACTATACTTCCATGATTATTACCCAAAGTCCTGAGTCCCCCTCTAGTGTTTCTCTAGTCAGATGAGCTCTTTAACTCCAGTTTGCCTAGAATTGTCCTGATTTTAGCACTGAAACACCCATGTCCTGGGAAACCCTTTAGTCCAGGCAAACTAGGATGGTTGGTGAATCAGCATCCAACATATGGTGCTCTTTCTCCTATAGCCAGATGCAAAATAAGAAATACACATATGCATTGGTCTCTGCTCCTGATTCCTGACACAGAGCTCCTAAATCCCTTGGAATTTCCTGGGTGATGGGAGCATCTTTTGTTCTAATGAGGTGACTCTTGGTGGGCTCTTGGATAAGTGCTGGTCATCAGAAAGACCAAGCCATGATTAGAAGCTTGACACATTCAAGTCCCATTTCGCACTCTCCAAAAAAGGAAGAGGAGCTGTAAATTGTGTTAATAATTGATCATGTCTGTGTGATCAAGCCTCCATAAAAATCCCTGGACTATGAGGTTCTGAGAACTTCCAGATTATTAAACACATCTGTGTGGGTGTGCACCCCAACTCCACAGGGACAGAGCTCTTGAGCTCAGGAGACTTCCAGAGCTCACCCTGTATGTCTCTTCCTCTGGCCATTCATCTGTGTCCTTTGTCATATATTCATTACTAACATGGTAAACTGGTAAACATGTTTCCGTGAGTTTTGTGAGCCATCCTAGTGAATTAATTACAACCAAGGAGGAATCATGCGACTTTCAATTGGCATCTAAAGTGGGAGGAAGTTTTGTGGACCTGAGCCCTCAACCTGGTGGGATTTGACTCTAATTCCAGGTGGATAATGTCAGAATTGAATGGGAGGACATCCAGCTGGTGTCCAGAGAATTAAAGAATTGCATGGTGTGGAAAAAACCCACACGTCTGGTCACAGAATTGCTCTATGTTGAGTGAGAGAATATCAAACAGAGTTTGGTTTTTCTTATTTCTTAACCAGGGTTCATGGGTTCCAGAATCAAGTAGTGGAAATAGGAGAGGCCCCATTTTTTATTGCCGCTAGGGACCTACTAGCAAAAGTTTTGGGTCCTGTTCCTGTGACTTTATGCTCTGCTGGCCTAGAGGCCTTGTTTCCAGAGGGAGACAGAACAGTGATTGAGCTGGAAGTTAAGACTGCCGCCCAGACACTTTGGGCTCCTCATTCCACTGAGTCAACAGGCAAAGAAGGAAGTTGCAGGACTGGTGGGAACAGCAGATCCTCACTCACAAGGGGAAATTGGACTATGACTCCATAACAGAGCAAGGAAGCCATGTCTAGAATATAGGAGACCCCTTAGAGTGTCTCTCAGTATTAGCACACCCTGTGATTAAGGTCAGTGGAAACGTCCCAATCCAAGCAGGAGTGCTCATGGCCTAGAAACTTTCAGGAACGAAGGTTTGGGTCACTCCACCAGGTAAAGAACCACGATCAGCTGAGTTGCTTGCTGAAAATAAAAGGAATACAGAGTGGGTAGTGGAAGAAAGTGGTTAGAAACGTGAGTTGCAACCACGTGACAAGTGACAGAAATGAGGACTGTAATTGTCATGAGTGCTTCCTCCTTATGTTGCCATGAATGTTTGTGAGTTTAGGTATATACACATGTACAATCTTTGTTTTCTTTCCTATCTTATTCCCTTATCTTGTAGCATAAGATATATTGATTTTATATCATAGTACTTAAGTACTTTTAAGTACTATAATTTTACATTATAGTACAGTCATGTGCCGCATAACAATGTTTCTGTCAATGACAAACTGCATATACAGCAGTGGTCCCATAAGACTATAATGAAGCTGAAAAGTTCTTATCACCCAGTGACCACATAGCTGTCCTAGCATCACAGCGTGATGCATTACTCACATGTCTATGGTGATACTGATGTAAACAACCCTACCGCGCTGCCAGTTGTATAAAAGTATAGCACACACAACTATGTGCAGTACATAATACTTGATAATGATAATAAAAGACTATGTTTCTGGTTTATGTATTTACTATGCTTTTTATCATTATTCTAGAGTGTAGTCCTTCTACTTATTTGAAAAAAGAAGTTAACTGTCAAACAGCCTCAGGGAGGTCCTTCAGGAGGTTTTCCAGAAGGCATTGTTATAGGAGATGACAGCTCCATGAGTGTTGTTGCCCCTGAAGTCCTTCCAGTGGGACAAGATGTGGAGGTGAAAGACAGTGAAATTGATGATCCTGACCCTTTGCAGACCTAGGCCAATTGTGTGTTTGTGTCTTAATCTTTAACAAAAAAGTTTAAAAAGCAAAAACAAAAAAAAAACTTTAAAATACAAAAAGCTTATGAAATAAAGATATAAAGAAAATGTTTTTGTACAGCTGTACAATGTGTCTTTTAAGCTAAGTTTTATTACAAAAATATCAAAAAGTTTTAAAAAATTTAAAAGTTTATAAAGTAAAAAATTTACAATAAGCTAAGGTTAATTTACTATTGAAGAAAGAAAAATATTTTTATAAATTTAGTGTAGTTTACGTGTATAGTGTTTTTAAGTCTACACTAGTGCATGGTAACGTCCTAGGCCTTCACATTCACTCATCACTCACTCACTCACCCAGAGCAACTTCCAGGCCCACAAGCTTCATTCATAGTAAGTGTCCTATGCAGGTAAACCATATTTTATCTTATATACCGTATTTTTACTGTACTTTTTCTATGTTTAGATGTGTTTAGATACACAAATACTTTCCATTGTATTACAGTTGCCTACAGTATTCAGTACAATAACCTGCTATTCAGATTTGTAGCCCAGAAGCAACAGGCTACACCATTAGGGTGCGTAGTGGGCTATACCAGTTAGGTCTCCATAAGTACACTCCATGATGCTCACATTCGCACAATGCTGAAATTGCCCAACAATGCATTTCTTAGAAAGTAGCCCTGTCATTAAATGACCCATGACTGTATTTAAGTTATGTGGTATCAGGAAAAGAGTAAACATCACTCAAGAACTCTACCACCTATTCTGGAGAAGGGGTTGGTGTGTTTTCAACTGTACACAGGATAGTTGTATCATGTTAGTTAGAAGGATGAACTTCGATTTTGTTTTTATTTTCAGATTAAGTATGGTTTAAGGAGATGCATGTGGGTGCCAAGCTGACAAGAGGTGGACTTGCGACAATGGATTTTATGTGTCAACTTGACTGGGTCAATAGTGCTCAGATTAAACATTATTTCTAGGTGTGTCTGTGATGAGGTCAGCATTTGAATCTGTGGACTCAGCAAAGTAGATCGCCCTCCCCATTGTGGGTGGGCAACATCCAATCCATTGAGGGCCTGAATAGAACAAAAGGCAGAGGAAAGAGGCATTCGCCCCTTTTGCTTCCTGCCTGCCTGCTTGCACTGGGACATCAGTCTTCTCCTGCCCTTGGACTGGGATGTACATCATCAGCTCCCCTGGTTCCCAGGCCTTAGGTCTTAGACTAAATTATACCACCAACTCTGCTGGGTGTCCAGCTTGCAGAGGGCAGATGTGAGCTAATGCCTCATAATGAATCTCTTCCTATGTGTATATTTTTGTATGTCTATTGGCTCTGTTTCTCCGGAGAACCCTGACTAATACAGCTGGTCATGCTATTCCCTCACCAAACCCCTGTGGTACCCTCAGATGAGCTCACTGAAGTGTCTGTCCATGGGGTCCTTCTCCCTGCCTCCCACGGGTGTCTCCCACAGGTTCCTTCCAAATGGTCAACCCTTCCAGAAGCCAGAGGGTAGGCAGCTCTTGGCTGCAGTCCAAGCAGGTCCCCCTCCTAGGTAGAGCGGAGGAAAACAGCAGAGAGTAGTCCTGGAGGGGCTGACAGACGACATCTGGGGGCCTCACCTTTTAAAGAGTCCTCACTTTGGTGATCTGGATACAGAGCAATAAGCAGGGACTATGAGACCTGTGGTGTAGCCTCAAGTCTACACTGTTAACTTCAATCCATCCTTGTTTCTCAGTTTTCCCATCTGTATAATGAAGAGGGGGAAGTCATAGGTACCCATCTCACGCACCTCTTAGACTGCTGGACAGAGGCTCACCACCCAGCCAGCCGTGACACGAGACCTCAGACACATGCACAGTGGTCTCCGAAGAAAAGACAGAAACCCTCTCATTCTCAGTGCAGACTGACTTACATGTGTGAGTCGAAGTTTCTGCCCAAAAGCTAGCCATTCTACTGCAGGATCCAGTTGAAAGTTGTCTTCGCTTAAAGTAGTATTTCTCAACATAGCGGATTAGCTCATAATGTCAGTCATGGGCCCCGCCACCAGAGATCCTGCTTCGGGACAGCATGGGCGAGAACTGCATGCAGGTTCTCCTCGTACCGCTTGAAACCTGCTGTCTGGAAGGACAAAGCTGCATCACAGTGCAGGAGTTTTTAAGTTCCTGTCTTCCTCAATGAAAACGAGCTATTATTCTATAATGGTTATTTTTAAAAAGCAACAATAAGAGTTTTGAGGCATTCGATCCATTTAATGCATGGCAGCAGGGAACTACTTGCTAAGTAGTAAAATTGCATTTCAAAACATGATCAAACATCAGCCTAATGAGGCAGGTGTGAGGGTCTCAATCACAAGCCTCCAAACACATAATCAAGGATCGGGAAGGAGGTGTCTTAAGTGAAGATGGAGATAAACAGTTGCCTTTGTGGTTATTCAGGAGGTTTCGCAACATTAAAATGGAGCACCTCACGCTCAAGCAAGCCGCCTTCAGAAGCTTCTTGGCTGAATAAATCCAGGCACTAATTAGCATTGGAGATTTTAACTGGATTGCAGTTTAAAAGCCTCGAGTCTTACTGAGGAAACCTGTTTTGTTTCCTTTATTCCCAGCTGCCTTTAAGGTGTTGTCTGATGGATGGCGACTCTTTGAAAAATCGCTAGAACACACTTCACTTTTTTCAGACTGATGTTTTTTATCCCTTTAGAGAAATTTGCATCCAGGTCACATATACACATTCAGGACTGCAATGCCAGGGACCCAGCCTACTGTCTGTTCACCACGACAAGACCAGGACTGGGAGTCCTGAAGAAAAACCAAAGTTCCACTTTAAAAATTACTTTTTGTTTTCCCAAGTATTCAAAATGGCTTTTTGGTGGCCCAATAACTAATCCAACACAACCCCCTGAAAAATCACTGGAAGATGTGGGGGACAATCCTCAGTAGAAGTACCATTTTTAAGAGTCAGTATTAATAAGACTGGTCTGTCACTTAGGTTTACTAGAGTTCGCCCATGCGATTTATTTTGGGGAATGCTGAGAAAGGGTCTCTGCTTAAAATTGTAGCTCATTAATTTCTATTCATTTTCCTTGATTGTGAGTAACAGTTTAGCTTTGAGAGGATTTATCATGCTTCACTTTCTATTTCTCTTCCCTCTCTTCCTGGCCTTGTATTACCACCAAAATATTCTTTTCTGTTCTTAAAATTTTATCTCCCATAGTTAAAGGAGCTATTATAGCATTTGCTCATACGTGATACTGACTAAATAGAGTCACTATTGCCCTTGCTATTCAATAGGTAGAGAGACATCTGTGACATCAAAGATTTCATTCTTGACTGCGGATGTCAATGTACTCCTCCTGAAACAAAATTGAGAGAGTCTAGCCAGGGCTGAAAAATTCAGAGGATCTGCGACTGTGGGTTCTGAGGATGCATAAGCCCAAAGGACATCACCCTTCCCTCCTATAAGTCCCTGAAACCTGGCAGTAATTGCAGAACCACGCCAGGGCTTCTCTTTTAGATAATCTTCTTCTTTTGAGCCGTGGGCCGTGGGCCGTGGGGGTGCTGGTTAGTGTGTAGTTGGGGCTTTTGTGTCTCAGAACATTCAAACCTGAAGTTCAAATCTATTTGCAAACATAAAATGTTTCACCTCTAAACCAGGGAGTCTGGCTGTCTTTGGGCTTTTCTGATCTTCCTTTGTCACCTAACACCCTTCTTTCTTTGGTCAATGTCTGTCACATTTTTCCTCTCCTGACAGCCCAGGAAGTGTTAGCCTAGACTTCTCCCCATGCAGAGGGAACTCGCCAGCCCTTTCCACAGCCTGCACATTGGCGTGGGTTTCACAACCTTACGCTGCACTGGAAACTCCCCCAGAATTCCATCCTGCAAGTGACTGAGAACAATTCAGCCAAGATCCTTCCTCTTTGTTGTACTTCAGTAAACCTTTGACCTCTTATTTCACAGAGAAAATCGAAATCACCAGATGGCAGCTCCATTAATTCTTTGAGTGTCTCCCCTCATCTGTGAATTGCCTTTATCTCCTCTCCTGTCCCAGTGGAAAAGAGGCCCCTCCTTCCCGCTAGACCAATTCCTCCACAATGTCTGGACCTCAACTCCATCGGCCTCTGTCTCCTGCACCTTCAGCTTCCTCTCTTTATTAGTCCTGACTAATCACCATCTCTACATAACAGAAGGTTACATTAGAACTTGAGACCAAGGCACCAAGATATTATAACCAAAGGGTGTGCTAGACCACATGTAAAATTTCAGAACAGCACAACCGTGAACCAGTATTATGACTTTTAAATGCCCTCATTCACACAAAGGCTAAAAAAGGTCCAAGGAATGCAGACTGAGAGAGCATTTTAGAGTAAAGCCATTCAAATGCTACATGTCTTATCCCCCAAGGATGGAAGGATGGAAGGAATGTGGGCCTTCCCCTCAAGCTAGTGAGATTGATTTAATGGGACCATCTAGAGAGAATAACGTGTGCCCCCTGTAGTTTGGGAGCTGGAGGGACTGGGATGTAGCTCATGCCTGAAATTTACTCCTGGGGAACAATGTAAGAGTCCTGCTCAGGGAGAGGCTACCTGGAAAACAGGACCTCAGCGGTCAGAGGCTCTGGGTTCTACTGGTGGTAGCGCTTGAGGGTAGAACTTAGTGAGGATGGGCAACATCCTCAGGTAGTTGCAGTTGGAAGGGCCCATCAGAGGAACCCTCCAGAATCCCATGGAATGCCCAGAAGTTCTGCTAGAAGCATCTGCTGACCCAGAGAGGGCAAAGCCATCTTGCTACAGAGCCAGACTCACTCTCACCCCTCCTCCTGGGTCTAACCCAGTTGGGAGCAGCAGAGTTAGCAGGCAGGGAATGAGAAGAAATGTCAGGTTGGGGGACAGAGACCCTGCCAGCCTCCGCCATTTCATCAAGGGGCCTGCTGGGGGCAGGGGGAAGATGTGATATTAAACCAAGTTCCCAGCATTGAGTATTTATTACTTTGGAGTAGAAACTCTGAATTAATTAGTGGAGACTGCGGTTGTGACCTAATGTGATTCCAAATTTTGTTTTATGTAAGAAGAACCAGAGAAATGACCAGTGTCTTGAGCAGATTTAAGGGACAATGGAAGACAAAAGGCTGCTTTGAGGAAAATACGCCGTGAGTGCTGACATTCTACCACTCTTGGACACGCCTAGGGAGAGGAGCACACACCTGCCCGTGCTCGACCGCACGTCAGCTTCTAGCTTTGCCCTGTCTTTGTGCTCACCCGCCCTCAAGATGATTAAAGGGATTTCCACACTCCCTGCCTCTGCTTCATCCTCACCCGTTTCCAGCTCATTCACAGCCGTCGTGACTGCTCAGAAACACCTCTGGAGAAGGTCCCACTGACATCTTTTTACTTTTTTTTTTTTATTATTTTCAAAATAAAATAGGATATTATATTACAAAATAAAAAATTATATATTTATCATATTATAAAATAAAAAACACTCATTACAGAAAAATAAAAAAATTTTAGGCAGCTAAAATGAACACTAAAAAATAAAAGCCCTCAACCCATCCTGCCAAGTCAACCACTGTCGGCAGGTTGGTATAGATCCCAGAGAACCTTCTGTGCACGTATGTGTGTGTAGATGGAGAGAGAGAGAGATGCACAGAGAGTACACATACACGCAGAAACATTCGAGTTACCTGGAGTTTTTCGTTATTACAATAATGCAAATGTGAATCAATTTGAATTCATATATAAACATATATATGCTACTTAAAATGCATACATACATATATGTACATATACAAATTTCTATGCATATTTTCACAGATATTTACAGGTTTAAATAGATGTCTCATTTTAAAAAAGCAGGCTTATAGGAAATGCAGATGGTTTATTTACACAGGTATATTCCTTACCTAGTGCTGCCACTATTATTATTGTTATTTTTTGTATAGTGAGCTCATAGGATGTTATAGTCCACAGCTGCTTTCTCGTCTTTCCTCAGTCTTTTGCTGTTTTATCTTCACATAACCTACATAAATCAAAACTGTCTCGTGCTCTCCGCTCCTTCTGTGTTATCCAAAGATTTATAAAAGAAGCAGCTCTGGGCAACTTGGCACATCCATTTACATGTCAGGAAACAGTGGGAGCTAAAGGATTTTACTTAGCACTTTATCAAATAATAACATATTATTTCGTTTATCTTCTAATCGCATGTATTGTGATGTTAAGGTATGAAAAGACAATGGTGAAAATTCTGGGCAGATGATTTCGACACAGGGAATCTATTTTACACTCATAATCACGTCAGCGTCACCCAGGCCAGCGTTAGGAGCCTGTCATGGCCAATTTCTCAAGGCTGTGCCCCAAAGTCCTTGACAGGCCTGTCCCAGTCTGATAATGACCATGGAACCTGCAGGGAAACAGGTTCCCAGAGCCTCCTAACAATTATTAACAACAAAATGTTTTCATGTTGCAACTTGTTAAAATGAGTAAACCAGCCATAGTGTGCAGCCCTGTGCTCCTGCTATGAGGGAATTAAAAAAGAAATTCCTACGTATTTGCCACTTTGTATCCTTTGTCCTGCATCCCCCCCATTTCCTCTCCCCCACACCAACCCTGGTAACCACTGTTTTATTCTCTGTCTCTATGTATTTGAGCCTTTGTTTTTTCAATTCCACATATAAGTGAAATCGTGCAATATTTGTCTTTCTTGTATCTGGCTTATTTCACTTAGCACAATGTCCTCTAGGTCTGCAGTCCCCAACTACATGGTGCACCGCTCACCCCCCAACCCCCAGCCATGGAAAAATTGTCTTCCACAAAACTTAGGAATGGGGAGGGGGTGGGAGGCCACGCAACAGGGGTAAGTCCTGGCAGAGTGAAGCTTGGGTGCTCCCCATCGCTGGCGTCACCACCTGAGCTCCACCTCCCCCCGCCCCAACCTCCAGAAAAATTGTCTTCCATGAAACTGGTCCCTGGTCCAAAAAGGTTGGGGACCGCTGCTCTAGGTCCATCCACGTTGTGGCAAATGTCAGGATCTCCTCCTTTTTAAAGACTGAATAACATTCAATTTTATATATATTATATATATACACATACACACACATACATATATATGTACACACCATAGTTTCTTTATTGATTTGTCCATTGATGGATGCCTACATTGTTTCCATACCTTGGCTATTGTGACTAGTGCTGCAATGAACATGGGAGTGCAGGTATCTTTGCAAGGTGGCGATTTCATCTCCTTTGGGAATATTTACCCAAGAGAGAGATTGCTTGGTCATTTGGTGGTTGGTTACCTTTTTAATTTCTTTAGGAACCTCCGTACTATTCTCCATAATGGCTGCACCAATCTACATTCCCAACAACAGTGTGCAACACTTCCCTTTCTTCCATATCCTGCCGACACCTGAAAGATCCAATGTACAGCATGAGGTCCATAGCTAGTAATAGTGTATTGCGTTCAGGATTTTTGCTAAATAAATAGATTGTAGCTGCTCTTGCCACAGGGGAAATAAATGAGTAACTATGTGAGATAACAGATATGTTAATGTGTTCCACTTTAGTAACAATTTTACTATATATGTGTGTGTCTTATAAAAGCATGTTGTATACCTTACATACAAAGAATAAAATCTGCTTAAGAAAAGACAGAGAAACATTCTTCCTATCAAGACAGTCGTGACCTAGTTAAGGAGGAAGGACCTTTGCTTGTAAAATTGCTCCTTGCATCGGGGATCTTGGCTTTGCTGGACCCCATTGGCCATGCGTGGACACCAGGAGGGTGGACACAAGCAGGCTGGACTCATCTCCTGGGCACATGTCTAGAAGTCCATGAAAATGTCTTAATTTCTTTTAAAGTCAGAAGAAAAAAGTGAATATAATCCAATCTGGATTGTATTCACCTATATACCAAGGCAGTCATAAAATATAAGTTTTAATATTTTCTTATGCAAGGAAGAGGCCCAGGAAAGGCAAAAGTTTCAGAGGATCCACAGAAATCACGACACAGCCCTGAGCACAAGGGAAACCAAACAACGGGCTGCATGAAATGCCCGATTTCTAGTCCGCCCTTGAACGTGTGGCTGCCAGGGAAGCCCAGAGCAGGCCCTGAGCAAGCTGCTATGGACTGCATTCTATCCCACCCCAAATTCTTATGCTGAAGTGCTAACCCCCATGTGATGGTGTTAGGAGATGGTTTCTTTGGGAGGTGATTAGTTTTAGATGAGATCATGGGAGGGGGGCCCAGATGGGATTTGTGTCTTTGTAAGAAGAGAGACCAGAGAGCTTGCACACTCTCGCTAAGAACTTTACATGCTTGACCTCATTTAATCACCTCTGCAGCCCTGAGAAGCACATATTATTATGCACATTTTATAGATGGAGAGACCGCAGCTCAAACAATGTAAGTCACGAGCCCGGGCCACGAGTTCTGCACCAACAGCTCCAGGAAGCACCATCCGTGTTATAGTCTATGTTAATGTGCACCAGGAGTTACATGTTCTCTGTGACTGCTCTTGCCAGGTTCACCCACGTTTTTTGCATCTTCACTCCACCGCCTGTAAAATTGTAAACTTTTCCCAAGCCAAAAGCACAGCCCCAGCCCAGATAACATGAGAGGAGACAGAGAGAAGGCAGTGTGGTGGGGGGTGAGGGGGAGAGGGAGCGGGGAGGGAAAGAGATGTTCCCAAAGCCCAAGTTTTCCTCAACCTAAAAGTACAAGTTTTTCCTAAAATATCCCACACCTCAAAGGTCATAGGACAAAAATGCCCCTCATGGCCCAGGCCCCCAAGCTTTCTAGTCTTATCCCTCCTCCTGGAGTGTCTGTGCCTTTGGCTGCAAAAAGGGGCAACAAATGTTGCCATTTGTCCCAAATAATGCATTGAGCTTACTCCCAGGTTTCTCATCACACTGCCATCACTGTTCGGCATGTCTTTGCCAGTTTCTTTGAGATGCTCCCCAAGGCCCCTTGTAAACATGTCTGGTGCAGACCAAAACAACTGCTAATTTTTGTTTATGTATTTCCCATAAACCATTTTAAACCTTTTATGGCCCAAGATGGGTATACATCCTCAGTAACGATTTGTGTAGTCCATTGCTTTTCAAAGCGTGGTCCCTGAACAAGGAGCATCGACACTACCTTGGAGCTCGTCAGAAATGCAGAGTCTCAGGCCCCTGCCAAGCCGTTGTTGACTTTTGTGTATGTGAAAGTTTGAGAAGCGCTAGCGTCACGTAGAAGACCAAGGTGCCGACGGTCAAACTTGGCTGTACATTGAATCACCGGGAGCTTTAAAAACTACCGATGCATGAACACCATGGCAGAGACTCTGAGATAATTAGAATAGGGAATGGCCTGTGCATCCGGGATTCTAATGGGCAGCAAAGTTTCCGAACTCCTTGACTAAGCATTGTGAGCTGTCAGTGCTTCTGCAGAATTTGGGCAGGAGGGCGTGGCAGGGAGGAGAACAGTGAGAGCAGATGGGTGGAGGTGGGCGTGAGCAAGTGTGTTGACAAGACGGTGAGAGGACCTCTCTGAAGAGAGTGCAGAGGCCAGGCGCAGGCAGTGGAGAAAGAGCAGATTGCGGTCATGGACTACAAGACTTGAAGTACAAGAAATCAGGTGCCGGAGGAGATGAAAGCCATTCTTGGCAAAGCTCGCTCTGATGACAATTTGCTGGACAGGACAGGGAAGAGGGACCTAGAGTCAGGCAGGCCGGCTGTCCCCAGGAGCCCGTGTGAGAGCCAGTGGGCGTGGAGGGGCAGGATGACCGCAGGAGAGAAGCACGTGCCGGCCGACAGGCTGTGTGGGTGTGCCAGGGACGCTGTAACAAAGTGCTGCACACTTGGTTGCTTAAAATAGCTGAAATGTGTGGTCTCACAGTTCTGGAGGCTGTAATTTGCAGGTCAAGGTGTAGGGAGGGTTGGTTCCTTCTGAAGGCTGTGAGGGAGTAACTGTTCCATGCCCCCTTTCTGGCTTCTGGTGGTTTGCTGGCAATATTTGGGGTTCTTGGCTTGTAGACAGGTCCCCTGATCTCTGCCTTTATCTTCACATGGCATTCACCCTGCGTATAGGTCAGTTTCCAAATCTCCCCTTTTTATAAGGACACCAGTCCTTGGATTAGGGGCCCACCCTAATGACCTCGTGTTTACTTGATTACTTATTTATTTATTTATTTTTGAGACAAAGTCTCACTCCGTTGCCTGGGCTACAGTGCCATGGCATCAGCCTAGCTCACAGCAGCCTCAAACTCCTGGGCTCAAGCGATCCTCCTGCCTCAGCCTCCCGGGTAGCTGGGACTACAGGCACGCGCTACCATGCCCGACTAATTTTTTTCTATTTTTAGTTGTTTGGCTAATTTCTTTCTATTTTTAGTAGAGACAGAGTCTC